>JAAMPD010001438.1:0-24438 GCA_025266255.1 Trissolcus basalis | reverse complement strand
CAGATCATCTGTCCGAAGATTCAAGTACATAACTTTTGCATACCGCGGTACTTTGGTTTTTGTGTCTAATTAATTGATGTAATCTAATACACTATACTTTTGATTTCAGCATCAATTTCGTTGTGCTGCGACAAAAATAGCAGGACCCATTTACGACGAACTTTAAATGAAATTATTGAATATGAAATGAGTATCGTGCGGCAGGAACAACTATCGGCAAATCGATCGAAATCGCCGATATTTGGAGCACTACTGTCGCCTAACGATGCTCATAAGATTCTACAGTAAGCTAATTTGAAGTAAAAATTAAACTAATCGTCAAAACCTATGGCTAACAAGATGATTTTGATTTATACAAATGAAGTTACGTAATTTTCTATTTGACAAATTTCAAAATTTGATTTGTCATGTCCGCGACTAATCTTTTATATTTTATATTCAATATTCTATACAATAAATTAAAACAAGGCGTTGCCATGTACCGTTCGATGCACCCATGTCAATGCACGTGTATTGCGCAATAATTATTAAATCTCGAATAAGTCACCGGCCCGATTACCGGCCCGGTCATTAGCCTAAACGTGTTTATCGTTCTATGTCGCAATCTCGCGCGGACTTAGCCACGGTTCGACAAATGCAATGAACGTTTATTGCAACTATGCATTTTCAAGTTCTATGACCCATGCCACTTCCACCGTTAGGGCTGCGACCGCGTAGCAACCAATTAATATATAAACGGCTAATCAACCATAGCCATCGCTCAGTCTTGGAGTAGCATCTGACAATCCCCAAATGTTTCTGCAGAGCTACGCGTCCTACCTGCGGACTCGATAATCCTCAAATTGTTTGACGAGCCACAGCCAGCACAAGACAAGTTCGCGCAACGGACTTAGTCTCCACGCCGAAATACGGACTACGCTGCAATCCCGATTGCCAGACATAGTCGTATTCCGAACGTACGGACATAGTCTCTGTTCCGCGCAACAGACTTAGATTTATTTTTTCCAGTCGGACTTATACACTTTAACCAAACGAGTTCAGTAGACCACACAAAGTCGGGCCGGCTCCCGACTCGCAAACGCGATAAATGTAGAGAAAACACACGTCTAAAATAAATATAATTATAATCAGTTCAACAACAAATTTATTGTGGATCTACCTTAGTGCATGTTGTCTATTTCTCTCAAAGTCGAAAATTGAAAATGATAGAAAATAGAGAAGGGACATCACGGATTTAAAATTGAAATAGAAAATAACGAAATTCGTCATTTAATTGTCCGAATGAGCTGAATGTAATTTGAATGTCCAAATGAATGAAATTTGAAGAGAAATTATGTTTTATGTTGCTCTAGAACTGTCAAAGAAAGGTATAAATTACAAATTTCAACCTTTCCAGCCAAGTAATTTTTTCCATTCTTAGCCTGTGAGATGTAAAATTTTTCTTTTACTGTTTTATTAAGCCTACAGGTCGCTTGCGCGATCCTTGATTCTTTGTTAGTTGCTCAGAGAGATATTTTTTCCTGACATTATTCAGTTCATTAATCATTTAATTTTTTTTATTTGCAGATTAAATAGCGAAGTTTCCAAGAACCTCCAAACATCAACTCCCATCAGGGGCCTCCTCTGGGAAAGTCGGAAAAATAGAAAGCTGATCCTCTTCGGGGATGCTGGGAAAAGATGGGAATGGTTCAGAAATCGGGCAATAAGCCCCCACACAGAGGTGGTAGGGGTGCCCCGCTTCCTGGCCAGCTAGAAAAGCTGAAGCGTAAGAGAGAAAAAAAAATAACATCGTATATAAATGATGTTAAACAATTTTTTTTCTTTTAGAAACGCTGCGGCAATCGAAGGCGAAATAAATGAGACGAATGTGGATTCTCTCTACGAGCTCAATTCAGAGTACGTTATTATTTTATTTGATGGTTTAATAACCTTTTTAAAATTATGTTGGCAGAAATTAATTTGTTTTTCTTTTAGGGATAAAATTGAGGAGTGCTTGAGAGAAAAATTTAAGCTAATGGAAGAAATCATCTCCATCCTAACGTTCCTCAGAACGTTTGGATTAAAAGTAAATCAATCAAACGTGGAAACAAGAAGCCCAAAACTAAGTTGTATGCTGAAAAAAAGGATAGCATGGTGAGTATTCTTACTTGGAGTATATATGCTGGTGTTGGCGAGAAAGTTTAAACAATCTCGCCGGTTTTTAATTTGAGAATTGCTTTGTTTCAAAAGAATTAAACGAAAGCGAAAGTGATTTAATTTCATTTTAATTCCTTATCTATCAGTTGAAACCGAAATTAAAATAGTAAAGGGTTGCGCTCATATATAGATATACGGCTGGAAAGCAAAATAAACACTCGAATTAATCAACGCTTGAAATTCGAATGAAAGTGATTTTTGACAGTTATAATGTGAACAGACGCTGTTCTTTAAATTAAAATGACAATTGACCGCTGTCACCAAGATTGCATGAAAGGTCAATTTTATCAATATATGAGTTCAATACTCAAATCCAAGATGGGGGAAATTAAATTTTTATTCAAACGGAAAATATCTTGTATTAGTGCAGACACTGCACACAAATTTAAATTGATATCCGGAGCAAAACAACTGCATATGAAAGTAAATAGATACGAAATAATCGGTGCAAAATAAGCTATTTATGTGATTTGAAGATTGCGGAATTATTTGCAATCGTGGAACAAAATAAGTTTCACAAATCGGTTCGATTATCAATGAAACTTGGTGGAAAGACGCTCCACAGATACAATTCATGTGAATCAATGAAATTGCATCCAATTTGAAGTTGACAAAAATTATGATTTTATTGCATACGACCAGTATGCCTTTGAGTGAAAATGTTGCTTTCTAGAGTTCGAAACAAATGGAACGAACTCACCAATTCTCGTCGAATCGAAACCGAACGCAGAAACCTCGCCGTGATTGCAACCAGGAACAAAGACTTGAGATCAGCAACGACTCACACAACCAACTCATAAAACGATAAAATCACTTATTGCTGCGATAATTATTTTGCTATTTTTGCACTAATCGGTTGAGAATAAAACGCGATCCAGGGTCGGACGAGTCCCTGAGACCCGACACAAGCGCCTTCGAAGGTTCGCAGAGCGAAGAGTATCACAGCGGGAAAGAAAAACGGAAATTGGCGGCGAGACAAGTCTGGTCGCGCATACGAAAATCACCGACAAAAAATTGAAAAAAATCTATCACGACGCGGCAAACACCGCAGGATTTGCTGAAAAACAAAGGTTGATTAGTGCCACGCATATAAAAATTGTTTGCGAAGACGTCAAATAGTGGTTAGACAAGCAGTCGGTTTACAACAAGCACCGACCTGCTGTCAGAAAGTTTATCTACCGACCGTACGCCGTCGACAACATTGACTCCCTCTGGAAAAGCGATTTGATCCAGATGACGTCTTTAAAAACGTACAACGACGGTTACACGTTTTCGCTACTGGTCATGGACGTTTTCAGCAAGTTTGTCTGGATACGCCCGATAAAAAGCAAAATGGCACAATCGGTCGTCGACGCGTTTCGAGATGTTTTGAAACAGAGCAACCCTTGGCGACCTGTACACTGCAGACGAACCGTAGCAAAGAGTATATGAACTCTCAGTTTTAAACGTTTCTGCAGAAAAATGGTATAAAATTCCGTGTCGCCAGAAACCCTTTTGTGAAAGCTGCCGTTGCCGAGCGATACGTACCATCCGCGATCGCATTCAGCGGTATTTGACGCACACGCGCGACAGGAGATACATCGACGTGCTTCCGAAACTGGTTGAATCGTACAACGGTTCGTACCACACGACCATTCGCACTGCCCCCGCGAGCGTGACGATTGACAGCGCTTCAAAAGTGCAGAAAATTTCGAACGACAAAAATAAGCGCGTCGATTGTAAGAAACCTACAAACAGCTTACGCAATCTAGTTTGCATCAGTACCGAAGAAGTAGCCTTGCAGAAAGGTTATCACTTGAAGTGGTCTAAAGAGGTGTTTTACGTGTCAAGGATTCTGACAGCCCGGCGACCAACAGTGTACGGAATAGCCGATCTGAACGGCAAAACGGTCGATAGTGAATTTCACGATCAAGAACTGAGCAGCGTTGGACTCAGGAAACCCGAACGACCGCTTAGGGTGGACGGAATTTTGGACTTGCGAGGACGCGATCGCAGCAAAAGAATCTTGGTGAACCGGAAAAACTTGCCCGACGATCGTGTCTCCTGGATACCTGAAAGATAAAGTGTAAATTTTACATGAAACTCCCGAGCAGCGCGAGCATGAATTATTATCCAAAAAACGGTGCCTCGCATTTTATAACGCGACTACCGAACGAGTGGTGCCTCGTCGGTGAGTGGGTCGTTGGTTTGAGCGAGATACAGTTTCCGCAGACATTTTTGCATATACCAAAAGAGTGTTCGAAAAATTACGTCGGAATGTGGACATTCAAGGGCGCCAAGAGCACTTCCATGGAGAGCCGAAAACACACTGATTTCGAGCAAATTCGCGCGTCCATGAAGTCGGGCGTGTACCAAGACCTGACTTCGCTACTGGACGGGATGAACAGCTCGTCACCCGTTGCAGGGCATCTCCGGTTTAAACGTGATAACAGCGGTCACGTGAACGTGACTCAAGTGTGCGGGTGCGTGGACACGGAACAACGATTCCTACTCTTTCCCATTTTGTGCGATATCCTGGGTTTCGAGCGGCGCAAAGATGACTTTTTACTGACTAGCGACAAAACTCTGCAATCAGACCGACCGGCTGTTCTGTCGCACGGTTTGCCTTCGATCATGTTCGTTTACACGGACCTTTGCGAGTAGCATGTGTCGGGCGATGTACAGACACCGCGTCTGCGCGTCGTTCCGATTTACCTCGGAAAATGCGTCTACGGTAGTACGCGTTTGAGGTCATTTTTGAATATAAAATAAATTCTTTTATTAAAAACGAATTCTAACACAATCGAAGTTGTTATAAGAGATGAATTCGGAAAAACCATTTTATTCGATCGCGGAACGTTGATTGTAACACCATATTTCCAACGTGTGGACTGATAAACTATCGCACCGATCAACACGGCTATGGTCGTATCAGGGTCTACGTAGGTGGACCACGACAACAGGGAAACGTAATTGGTTTATTCCTGGGTGGATTTTCCGCAGAGTTTCACTCCTATTGAAATCAGAGGCGAAATTGGCTGGTCGTGAAGCCACTTAGGCAGAACTTGGAGTTTTTTCGAATATGGCGACCTTGCGTCGCTTTCTTAAAGAGTCTATAATAACGTGGGTGCGTGAATTTACAGCTAATCTTAAACGAGCAGCGGACGAAACAATAGACAGTGTCATGACCGGTTCGGGGTTTGGAAAACGGAAAGTCTCCGCGCGGCTCATTCGCGCGTTACCCGGTTAAAGTGAAAGACCGCAGGGCGACAATTTACGAAAAAAGCCGTATCTCGCAAAAAAGAAAGTAAGGTTAGAAAGACTCTGGAAAGGCGTGCGAAGAAGTCGTTCGAAGACATTTTCAGATAATGGCGTTCCTACACATTCATTCATGCGCGTGCATAAAGTTCGAGCTTGACCTGTTCACGCTGCTCCTAACTCAGACGGCGATCGAGAGCGGTTCATGGGATCATTACAAACCCAGAAGCTCGCTATCCGACGATGCCCCCCTAGAGGTTGTCGTCGAAAGCAATTCCGATTTTTACATCGACATGGCGCATACCATGTTGTCTCTACGTGTAAGAATGGTACCTCGGAACGAAGACGTACCCATCGACGCCGGCGCCGATCCCGTAAACAACTTGCTGCACTCGCTCTTCAACCAAGTGGACTTGTACCTGAATCAAAATCTCGTTTCGCAACTGAACAACAACTACGCCTATCAGTCGTACATTGAGACGCCACTCAATTACAGGTTTGACGCGAAAAAGTCACACCTACAGACGGTTCTGTGGAATGTCGACATGGCTAGAAAAATGGACGCGGGCGGCAACGTCAATGCTAGGCTGAAGGCTCGCAGAGCTCTCTTCTAAGGCGGAAAAACAGTTAACTTGCTAGGGCATATTCACTGCGATCTGATGAACCAGGAAAAGTTTTTGATTAACGGCGTTGAGATGAGTCTGCGATTGAACCGGTCTCGCGACACGTTCTGTCTGATCGATGCAGCCAACACGTCGTCCTTGCGCATAGTCTAAGCTTCTTTGATTGTGCAAAAAGTGGAACTCAGCTCTAGCATGTTACTGTCGCACGCCGGCAGCCTCGCATCCTGTACGGCCAAGCACCCACTAACGAGAGTCGATGTCAAAGCGATTGCAATACACAGCGGTGTGCATGGCGAGACGCTCGACAACGAGATTTTTGGGCAGATCCCCAAAAGGATCATCCTAGGATTCGTCGACAATCAAGCTTTCAACGGTAGCATCGACCTCAACCCGTTTCATTTCAAGAACCACAGCATAAACTACTTTGCACTGTACGTCGACGGCGTACAGGTTCCGTCAAAGGCGCTACAGCCTGATTTTGCTAACGAATTCTTTGCGACACACTTTTTTGACACCGGTAACTGCTAAGCAGGTCGGACTACCCCGACGGGTTCTGTCTCATGGCGTTCGATCTAACGCCTGACCCGTCGGCAAACTGTGACACGCACTGGAACCTTGTGAAACACGGTAGCGTGAAAATAGAGGTGCGTTTCGCGGCTCCTCTGGCGAAGACGATCAACTGCATAATTTACGCAGAATACGACAACGTTCTCGAGATCGACGCGAGTCGTCAGGTGATCGCCGATTTTGGCGGTTAAAAGGGTATAAAAACACTGTCACGCGTTCGAAAGCTTTATTCGACGGTGCGTTTTAATGGACACACTCCAGATACGCACGGCGTTGCAAGACATATCAAACTCAAGTGTTTTCGCTGCAGACGAGATACTTGTTTACTGGCCACGACCGGTAGAATACGTGTTCAACTATGACCGCAGGAGTCAGTTCGGTAGCCACTGGAAGCTGTTTTCGTCGACATCCAGGGCCATGGGACATTTTTCGACAGTTATGGATTACCGCTGATCGTTTGCGGCCACTGACGCGGATGCAGAGAGAATTGCGCCTTTTACGATTGGAACACTAGACAGTCTCAGAGCGTCAACAGAAGATTAAGAAAACATTTTTAAGATCTCTCAAAAACCAGTGTTCGGTGAAACTCCATTTGAACAAGTTGTTTTACCGAATTGATTTTCGGAATAGCACAAAATCAGGCAAAAATCTAACGATGATCTGCACGTCCTGCCACTGTCTCATTAAAGGATCGCTTGAAATTTCATCAAATTTTATTATACATTTAAAAGTGTTTATGTACAATTTTTCTACAATCAAAGTATATTTTTGATTTGTATTTTATTTCATATCTAGAAGATTTTTTTTCTTATTTACATAGCAACTTTTTTACGACGACAATAAAAATGAAAGTGAATGAAAATATATGAAACTTTCTGTAATTTTATATTTTAATTTGATTCAAATACTAGAATGTTTAATTTATACATAAAGTATTTTCTTATCCTTTCATTATTAAAGTTATGATTATTTATACATTTTACGAATATATGTTACAATCTTATTTATTATACCTTTTTTATCAAAAAAAGTAATTAATAAGATTCGAATCATTTTCAGAATAAACATCCCGTGAAATATTAAGAGTATGAGAAACTCAAAAACAAAAAGCCAGAAACTCAACAACAATAACCAGCAAATCGAATTTCTCTTAAAGCAGTTTGAAACAAACATTGCTACGTACATTTTGGAATGATTTGATGTCCCACTGTCGACTTCAGATAATCCCAGTTTTCGAAAATTATTTGATGGTAAATTTCTAGATTCATTATGTATAATCAATTTCTTGACATTTTTTCATTATTTATTATTTATGTGTAATTTTCAGACTTAGGTGTAACATTAGGAAAAGACAAGTTTTTGAAACACATAAATAGACGCAAACTCATGCGTAAGATTAACCAATTGTTTAATGAAAATCTCAAAAATATAAATAATGAGATAAAAAAACCGCTAAGTTTGTGTGTACTACGGCCGACATATGGCCTGCGCGATCAAGAAGTTTCATTGGTGTCACTGCCCATTGGGTAACAATTTGATTTATTTTATTGATTAATGAGCCATATTTATTTATTGAGGATTATCTATTTCAAATTTGACTTAAATATGTTTTGTTCTCTTAAAGATACACGTTGACACACTATAGCGTTGTTCCGCGGCTATCGCATGTCGGCGTTTCTCTGGAAAGCACTCCCACGATCGAATTGCTAATATTTTAAACAGTATTCATAAGTCGTTTGACTCACCACAAGTTGTTGTCACGGTAACTGATAATGGATCTAATTTCAAAGGCCTTTGAAAAATTTGGTTCAAAATTCAGTATATTTAATGATGGTAACCAAAAGTTTATATAAATTACTATTCGTTATAATGTTTGCACATTTTCATACAGATTTAATTTTCAGATTCAGAAGGAGAACGTGAAAATTCATTTCATCCATCAGATTTAGCTTCTAACGACGATCCAATTTCTTTACCGAATCATTTACGCTGTTCAGCACATGTTTTGAACCTTTTATGTACAACTGATTTCGGAAAAATTCTAGAAGCTCATCCTTATTTAGATGAACAACACAATTCCGCTATATCAAAATGTGTTGCGCTTTGGAATAAGCAACGTTCACCGAAGCAATGCTAAATTGTTCAAGAGTATTTAGGTTGCTTACTTTCAAGACCTGTAGTGACAAGGTGAAATTCACTTTATAATTCATTAGCGAACATCGTACAAGTGAAAGCGAATTTGACTACATATTTTTATTAATTTGAAAATTGTTTACATCAAATATTAACCTTTAAAAGTAACTAACAACGTCAAATTGTCAAGTTTGTGTGTCCAAAATTGTGTTCAAAATTTGAGCGTTGAAAATGGTTGTAGAGCTTTTGCAGGGTAGAAAAAGGCCAATACTTCACATTGATGGATACCAGTATTATTACAGCGAAGAAAAAAACGGCAGAGTTAACTGGAAATGTAAAAATTATCCTGAGTGCAAAGCTCGTGCAGTTACAATGGCGCAGATGACTCACGGACAAGTAAAAATAGTGAATTTAATAATAAGAAAATAAAAATGAAAAATAAATAAATATGACAAAATAATCAGGTTATTGAAGTGGTCAAAGGGCTCGCTGAGTCGCCGCATAATCATGCTCCAAATTTAGAAGAGGTTGGAGCACGGAGATTGATAAATAAAATGAAAAGACGTGCCGCCGATCATCCAGAAGCTCCTCCAGCGCAGGTCTTGCGGACAGAACTTCAAGGCGTTTTTTCTGGAATCTTGTCGCAACTGCCAGAAAGGAGCAACTTGACAAAAACTGTTCAACGACAACGTCTAAAAAATATTCCTACTAACCCGACAAGCATTGAACAGCTAGAAGAACTACCCCTAATTACCAACACACATTATCCGGAGAACAATTTTTAGTTTACGACTCTCGAAATGACCATACTGTCGACGAAAATTTCGGTAGGCTACTTATATTCGCGACAAAAGAAAATTTCCGACGGTTATCAAAAAGTAGTGACTGGTTCATCGATGGAACATTCAAAATTGTCCCTTGCATTTTTTTCCAACTGTTTGTTATTCTGGCTGGTGTATTTCAAATCGTTGATGGCCAGGAGAAAAGAGTTGCGTTACCGGTCTTGTACGCTTTAATGACGAATAAAGAACAACGATCATATGATAAAGTATGTTATCATAATAAATTCATAAAACTTCCAGTCTTCTCCAATCTTACCCAATTTTATTGTCAGGTTTTTGAAGTTGTGAGGGATGAATGTGACCGTCATGCCTTCCGTCTTTCCCTTACTACCATCATGTCTGATTTCGAACTTGCTATCATAAAAGCAGCTGAACAAATGAATGTCACAGTGAAGGCATGTTTTTTCCATCTCAGGCAGTCAGTCTTCAGGCGCATTCAAGCGGAAGGTCTACAAGCAGCCTACAACGATCCTGATGATAGATCCATCAAGGAAGCTGCACAAATGATGTGCGCCGTAGCGTTTGTCCCCGTCGAAGATGTTGGAAAAGCCTTCGACATTTTTATAGAAAGAGCGCCAGAATCGTTTATGGAAGTCGCTGAATATTTTGAAAAACATTACGTGAGAGGACTACCAGCAAGAGGACGACGACGAGCAACAGAAGATACAAACCTGAGCTCTGGAACATGTATGAAGCTGTGCAGCAAAATACCGCGCGAACAAACAACGCTTCGGAAGGTTGGCATAATCGTTTTTCGGTTGTGGTCGGCAGAGATCACCCCAGTATGTACGCCTTTCTCACGGAAATGCAAAAAGAGCAGGCGGATACTGAGGTGATGTATCGCGAGTTGGATTTGGGACGCAAGATCAAGCGAAAAGAAAATAGGGCTCGAATTCAAACGGAAGAGAGAATCGCGAATATAGTGAAAGAGTACGAGGAGATAGAAAATGACGAAGAATTTGCAAAATATCTGCGAGCAATTGGATACAATATCCAGTTTTAAATTAATGAAATTGAAAATTTAAAATTCTCCAGTTCTGGTAAATGTAAAAAAATACATAAATAAAAATTTTATATTTAATTTTATTGTAAGTTCATTTTATATTTCTCATTTATATTTTATATTTATTAATTGGAAAAAAGAAGGAGTGGAATAAAAAGTTGGTGGAAAAAAGTATTAGTGGAAGAAAGTATTAGTGGAAAAAAAGGAGTGGAAAAAAAGGAGTGGAAAAAATGGAGTGGAAGAAATGTACCCCTACCGAATTTTACAATATTTAGTCAGAAGTCCTCCATATGAACATATTCAAAGTTTATAGTTTATGTTGTTTCCGTGATAATGCTCAATGGAAAAGAGGACTCATAGAAAATATTTCATATCCATTTTCGACAATAGAGTCTACAGATTTTAATCGTTCGCATAAAGTAAAATTTAATTCAATTAATTACTTATCTAAATCTAAATCATTTGCAGAATTATCTAAACAAAGTTTCATCTTAAGATTAAACATCTCACCCAGAAATTTTGAATTTTAGAGTAATAATTGCATTAAGCTGATTGTATAATATCAGTCAAAAATTTACGTAATGACTGAATTTTAGATGATATAGGAATTGTTTATTTGAAACGATTCCTAACCTATGAGTCAATGAATCGCGGTTTCGGATACTTTTTTGATCTTACAAATTTATTGATACCTTTCTCTAAAGTTAAAAATGATTATTTAAAGTCATTACTTAATGAGTTTTTTCGCTCGTTACGGACTAGTGATGATCGTCGTTGTTATTGTTGGGAAGGGGTTAAAAAAAGATAGAATTTCAATATCAATCGGGAATTTTATTTTAAGTTATTTCAATTTTTTTGTCGAATCATTATCTTTGTCATTGGTCTCGGAGTCAGACGTTGATTCGGAGTCCGAGTCCGATGATGACTCCGACGTACTTGAGTCAGAGTCTGAACTGGAATCGGAGCTGGAGAAACGGGGAGTGGCTGGCTCGGACCTGGTATCCGGGGTCGGCTGCTGGCGTATTCGGATTGTTGGTGGATTGGGATCGGGCAGTACTCTTGGGTCTGAGTGGTGGTTGCGGTCTCGGGGTCGTATATTGGGGTTCTATTCCCCTGAATTGTTCCTTCGCTTCTAGTAGAAGACGTGGGAGCAAATGTATTTAGAGAGCAAGGACAATAAATTAGGCTAACCGAGCTTAAATCAGAAGATTTCGGCGGAAAAATGGTTGGAAGACCTGAATTATAATTTGGAGGCGCTTGCATAAAATGGTTAAAAACTGCCAACCGATTAGAATCAGAATCACTAAGAAAATTTATTAATTTAGTATTTTCTTCCAATGTCAATGAGTTAGTATATTTCATCTGAAATGTTTTGAATCTAGTTTTCAGTTCAGACAGAAGTATTTGATGATATTTTCTAAATCTTATCTTTCTTTCCCGGTTATCGGGGGTGCACCTCTCTATTGATTCTATTTGCTCTTCTATTTCTAATTTTCTGTCCCCTCGAAGACGCGCAACTTTCGTAAGATTTTGCTTTTTCAAAAATGCAACTATGTTTACGTCCTCCACTGTTAAAAAGGAAAAAACCCTTAATTTTTGGTAACGATAATGAATTTAATTTTATCAAAAAGTGCTCAAAATTTTTCTCATAAACAGACGGATCTTTCTGAAAAATCGATATAAATTCTCTTATACAGAATTTATTAATAACGATTTTAGTCGTCCCTTAATTTTATAAGATACTGCAGTAGCACTTTTGATTGTTATATAATTTACAGTGTACAAAATTGTGGTAGGTGTTAGTATAGTGGTTACTTACTGGTTAAGAGTTAAGATAATCTTGAAAAGATAAAGGTTGAATTGTGTTGTTTCGAAACCAAGGAATTAACAAATGGATTGCTGACACCGGTACTCGTTTTGCGAATTTTATTTTAATATTTTAATTTACCGAACTGACCGACCTGGGACTGGCGAAACATCCAACTCTGGATCTGAGGGTACTGCTTATTTGAGCGGGAAAAATAGATTTTGCTCTTAGGCTCAACAGAACTTAAACTCAAAACAAAACTAAGACTGAAATTGAGACTGACTTGGGAGCCCTTAAGGGAAGACTTTTGAAAATTTGATTTTTATTTTTTTTTTTTGCTATTTTACAAATTTCAGACTGTTCTTCATTAGTGTGCCATAATTTGATTCCCGCATTTCTAAAATAAGTTCCAGCCACTTAAAGGTGTCGAGAAAACCGTCCGAAATGTCCAGCACAACGATCTGTTTGAGGAAGAGGTTAACTATATAGTAAACGCATCGCAGACTGAAAGTGAGTCAAAACAAATTAATTTCAAATTAATTACAACCGTTTTTATGTTTGCATAAACACGTTTTTCTCGAAACGGCATTTTTTAATGCGCGGTGCACTACACTTTTTCAATGTAGCTTCATATTTATTCATTAATGAAGGATTATTAAATTCATAGGGCTCCAAAACTAAAAAAAACATTGAAAACAAAAAAATTATCATTTATAAGCACGTTTGGATGCAAAAAAAGAGACCTAAATATCACTTTTTTCTTCAAATGGCCGCCATTTTGTTACATGCTAATGAAAAAAAATATAAAAAGTGTCATGGCCCCACAAATTTACTCAAGTTTGATAATCATTAACGTTTTTATGTTTCAGATTGCTGTCGCAGGCTACACACTGCACCGCGTGGATGGGTGAACAAAAAAAGGCTGTTCACCAAAAAAAAAAGTATATACGACTCCATATATGAAACTTTTATCATATAATGATATTCATTTCATAAAATGAAATGTCAGCTTATTTAGTATATGTCATTATTTTCTTAGTTTTCCTTTAATCATGTACGAAAAAAAATTAAAGTTTATGAAAATTTTAGCTTTTAAAACAAGAACCTTCCCTCAAGCACGTTAATTTGTAATTTTTGGCGCCTGGGCCACACCACTAGAGGGTGGGCCCAGTGGACCGCGATTAGTCCCCAAAAATTAGAATTTTCTTTGAAAATTGTCCATAGAGATGCTCTGATTGGGAAAGTGGATGTAGCCCTTGAAGACATACGCTTTCCCGTTCGCAGCTTCCGCTTCCCGGAGCATCCCGTGGACCATCTTCCACTCAAGTTACATGAACTAGCGCAATTTCTAGGAATGGGCCAGTTTGACATTTCCTTTGATTTTATGGATATCCGGTCAGAACAATAAAGCACACATGACTCAATGATTTAAATGTCATCCATGAAGTTTCATTTGCTTGAGATAATTTATTACTTTATTTTGTAAGAGGTAGCTATGAATATTGGCGTTAGCGAGACGCTCTTTTGTATTTGATTCCCGCTTGGTGTCG
This sequence comes from Trissolcus basalis, assembly GCA_025266255.1. NCBI lineage: Eukaryota > Metazoa > Arthropoda > Insecta > Hymenoptera > Scelionidae > Trissolcus > Trissolcus basalis. The sequence goes on along the minus strand of JAAMPD010001438.1, from coordinate 10,480 downwards.
AAAATTTTCGCTCATGTGTTATTTAATGTCTTGCAGATGTTCTGACTCTGGATTTAAAAGATTTCTCTGATCAAATAATTTTAATAATTTAAAAATGTTAAATTGTCATAGAAATAAGACGGGATTCCATGATTCCATCACACCTCCTTTTTTTTTAGATTAAACATAAGGAGAAATGTTTAATCTCAAGGTTTGGTATTTGTTGCAATGTTCATGAGCTTTAGAAAAGTTTCATTCGATAATTTTTGTTCCTTTCCTTTATCAGGCATTTAAATCAAATTTTTCCTGCGTTCAGTTAGTTCGGTTTCTTTGTACTGTTACGGACTGTGTTCGTTGTCGTTGTTGTTGTTGGGAAGGGGTTATAATTAAACAGTTAGAGTTTTGTTTTAAAACAAAAATTTTACATATATTTTGCTAAAAATTTACAAAGGTCTATATGTTTATATGTTCATTTTGAAAGTGTTCTCGTCTGAATTGGACGGAGAACTTAAACTTGAGCTGGTGTCTGAGTCGGATTCCGATTCGGAGCTTGAATCGAAATCACTCGAGCAGGTGGAACAAGGGTCTCCTATTTGCTTGTTGGTCTTGCGAATCGGAAGGCTGGTTTCGTCGTCGGACATGGGTCTAGATTCTCTTGCCACTGGAGCTCGTTGGTCCGAAAGCACGGAGACTTAGGTGGACTCGGTACACCACAACCAGGTGGAGGATATTGCACCGGAAGTCTTGTATTGACTAAGAAATTAAAAATTCTCACGCGGTTTCTTTCCGAGTTATTCAAGTATTCCACTAGTTTTTCATTTTCTTTAAATGTTAAAGTTCCTGAATATCTCAATTGGAAGGATTCGAATCTATTTTTTACCTCCGCTAACACGGTTTGGTGTAATTTTCGAAATTTGATTTTTCGCTCTCTTTCAATTAAATGTGCTTTTTCTATATCCAAGACCTCTTCCCTAATTCTCACCTCCCTATCCCCTCCAAGCTGTGCTGCCTTCCCCAGGATAAGTTTTCGGAGGAAACAAACTACATCACTATTGGCCACTGTTAGTAACAAACAAAAAAAGGTTTTAGAGTTTTGTGCCTAATCTGGGTGACTTTGAATGGTTAGTCTGAAAGGTCTTAATAACAGGGCTGATCGTAACTAATCGTTATAATTCTTCTTACAAGAATTTCTTAATAACGAAATTACTCAACTCTTACTGTTATTACCTTCAGTAAACTAAGTACCGTGAATGTTTTTTTTTAAGTTTTGTACTCACTAATTGAAATGTAGAATGCTGGGTATCGAACTGTGACCCTGGTGTTCACTGGAGTGACGTACACTGGTTGGTTTTTTCAACACTTTTTATTTAAACTTTGGTTGCAAACCGTACTGACTGATTTCGATTTTCGTTTAACTAAGTTGCCTCGAACAAGCAAACCTTATATTTTTGCTCTTTGTTTGACAGAACTGCTAATTTCGAACTAGCAAATCTTCAGGAATTTGCTCTTTAGCTCGACAGAACTGGACTGGTGTGGCGGAACACTGACTTCTGAGGGCTCCAACACGTTAATTTGTACTTTTTCGTCTAGGTCCCACTCCTCAGAGGGTGGGCCCAGTGGACCACGATAAGTCCCCCAAAAATTAGAATATACGCTTTCCCATTTGCAGCTTCCGTTTCCCGGAACATCTCGTGGACCATCTCCCACTTGGGCTACATGAACTAGCGCAATTTCCAGGAATGGGCCAGTTACGACACCACTCTGGATTTTTGACATTTTCTTTGATTTTATGGATATCCGGTCAGAACAAAAGGGGCACACATGGTTAAGACATTTGAATCTCAAGTTTCATTTCTCGAGACAATTTATAGCTATATTTTGTAAGAGTTAGCTATAAAGTTTAGCGTTAGCGAAACACTCTATTGTATTAGATTTCTGCTTGGTGTCGAAAATCTTGCTCATGTGCTATTTAATGTGTTACAGATGTTCTGACTTTGAATTTGGAAGAATTTCATTTGATTAAATAATTTTAATCATTTAATTATTTGAAAACGTTGAGTTGTTATAAAAATAAAACAGGATTTTATGATTCCGTCACACCTCCCCTTTTTTTAGATTGAACATAGGGATAAATGTTTAATCTCAAGTTTTGGTGATTGTTGCTATGTTCATGTGCCTTGGAGGAATTTTATTCTATAATTTTTGGTCCTTTTCTTTATAAAATATTTGAATTTAAAATTTTCCCGCGTTCAGTCAGTTCGGTTCTTTTTACATTTGATACATTGAATTTTCTTAATTGTCTAATTACATTTGTTTCCTTTATTATTTTATTCTTATTCTATTTTTGATGAAAAGGAATGTTTCTTTTTCCGTTATTTTGTTCGTCTAAAATTTCTTATTATTTGCTTAGTGCATTCTTGTCTCAACTTTCTTTTTTATTATCGCTGTTTTTCCTTACTCTTAGTTTTCCAAGGGGCTCGTTGAGCTGACCCACATTTTTGGGTCTTGACGGCCTTGCAAGGTCATTAAATTTATCTTAGGATAAGTTTTTCTTTTGACGGAACTATTTTAATGCTTTTGTGGTTTGACGAAATTTTGTCAAGAAAAGTCAAACAATTATTTCATTCATGTTGCATTTGGTACTTTATTTTTGTATATAAAAAGGATTCGTTATAAAGATCTTTAATTTCGTCAAATTTCAATAAACAACATTCATTTTAATTCTGTCGAATCGCCTTTTATTCTAAACAATGTTCATCGCATTGTTAAAATCTAAAATTTTGTCGAAGATTAATTAACATTGTCAATTTATTTTTATTTCGTCATATTTTAGTGTAATTCATTATCAATTGTGTTTATTTTTATTGAAAATAACTTAATTTTGTCAATGAGATCTTAAGGTTTCGTAATATTACAAAAAACAATGTTTATTTATCATGATTTGGTCAATTTGTAATAAATTTAGTAGTCGACAATTTATTTTAGTTAGAAACATTCATTTTATCTTTAAAATCTGAAATTTTATTAATCGACATTGTTATTCCAGTTTTCCTATTCAATAATTCGAATTTATCTTATTTTCCGACGTTTTTTATCTTTACATTATTTTTTCGTCATGTCTTATAACTTTTATTGATTAATCGAACAAATTATCGATTTTTAGCTTGAGATTTGAGAACGCGACCTAAACGTGACAACGTTCACGTTGATGCTGTGTTTTGACAGTTCGTGTTGTTGCTCCGTTCCACGTCGCCGCGAATTCGTTTTTTAGCAACATTTTACTCGCGAAAACGTGTAAATCGGGTGTTATAATGTTTCGGCATGTTGTTCCGCGCATTTCCGGTTCATCGCCCGGACGGAATTTGTACTGTGCGTCGGATTTAAGGTTTGTCCACAAAGTCAGATACTTTGTTGACATTTGCATTGTATTGAGCTGGATTTTTTCTGTAAGGTTATCAATTCTTTTCCTTTTTGATTTATGAAAACTTTCTCGTTTTGGGGAGGAAGTTTCCGGTATCTTGGCTTTTATGAGCCTTTTCTATTTATGCATTCGTTTTGAAATTTGTTGGTTACAATCAACAATCAATCAAAATGCATTTTCCTTTTTAACCCTTTTTGTTTATTTTTCTCGCGATGGAGATTTCCATTAACTTTACCTAACCTAACCTAGTCTAATATTTTTCGTGTTTCTTAACGGACAAGGTGTAATATATTTTTTTCTGTGGCTGAAAAATTGTTTGATTTGCAGAATATCATTCGAAATCTCTCTTTCATTAATTGAATTGTACGTTTTTGTACATTTTTATGCGTTTTTCGTGCATTTTCATGCATTTTTATATATTTTTATGCGTTTTTCTGCAATTTTTCGCGTTTTTCTGCATATTTATAGATTTTTATAACTTTTATGAGTTCTACGACATTTTTCTTACTCAAAAAAGATTTTTAATTCTATTTTGACGAAAATGGTTTTTATTTTTGATTTTTGTTTACACATATACGCAGTCATTTCGCACACACTTTCATTGTACGTATTCCCAAGTGGAAAAATTCTACAAAACGGCCTTTGTGCACCAGCTTGCAGTCGATTGATGGTAACACCAGCCTAGGTGTGCATTTGCTCAGAGAGCGCATATGAAATAGCAACATTTCATTATTCATAAATTAAAGAACATCTCATCTTTATGAATTTTAACAATTAACAATTTAACAATTTGATATTATAAAAATTTAAACCACTTCCGTCATTTTCTCAAAGTGTATTTTGATAAAACTTATATTTTATTAACTTAAATTTTATTTTCCGCAATTATCTTTCGATAGTTTGACCTTAGAGGGAAAGACTTTCACTTTTCTTCGCTCTAAGTTTTGGTCGACCGGTTTTTGAATGCTCGTACCTAGTTTTCTCGGTTTCAAAATAATATTCTCAAATATCATTTTTCTTTCAATGAATATATTTTTTCATTCAAAGTTTTTGTGTAACCTTCCGTTTAAAATTGTCAATCGGTTTTTTAGCGGCTTTGAACCTTATTTTGTTCAAGTTAGCTTCTTGATTGGACAATCGTGTTTATTATAAAATTAGGTACGAGTTTTATTTATCTAACCTATTTTTCTAACTCCCATCCTTCCTAGCCTTCCAGATTTTATTATCGATCCCCTTTAATACCAAAGAATATTGATAATAAATTAAATGTGAAATGAAAACTTGGACCAAAACAAAAATTTTTGAAAGAAGGAAGACCAGTTGAAGATAATATATAAAAATTGTATATAAATATATAAATTCATGAAGGTATTTTAATTACTTATCGAGGTAATCTTAGACTTTAGTATTTTTATTTTTTTTTTGTTAGTATTTTATAATTTTTTGAGACTAAGACTAATTCTATTTCTGTTCCTATCAGGAGAAGAGGATTGAAAACCTTGACGCGGAACGGAATTGTTAAAGAAGGCTGTACCATATGAAGACGTGTAAAAATTGTTTTCTTAAAATTGAGTTCAGAAGACTATCTTTTTTTTAACTTAGATTAACTTAAAATTAGGTGCATCGCTTTGGCGGAATTGTGGTGGTGGTTCTACCACGTTATGTGCGTGAACTAGGACCAGGTAGTGTCGGGTAGATTCTCTCTTGGTTGTTAGGCATCTCCGAGCTGAAAGAATTGTTCACCTCGTGGCTTCTAGGTCGAGGAACGTTCGGCAGAGGCTCGTCGACTGGGGATGTCCGGAGAATCGTTGGCTGAGTCGTAATGGCCAGGAGTTCCTTATTCACGTCACCGTTTCATGCATCCTTTGTCCTTTTTTGTTCTCGACGTAGCAGGGCATGCGAAATCCCGGTCCAACAAGAGGCAAGGAGATGAACGGAACATCAAAAGACGGAGTGTAGGGCGAACATGTAGGCGACGGTGACCAGGATTAATATATTTGGTATACCCTGCCCAGAATCTTTGCCAAGCGTCATTCGTCATTTCTTTTACGGCGTTGGCGTCGAGTAGTCCTTGAAGGGAAATTTTTTCAAGGTTGGCTCTCGTCCTGTTGCTTTTCTGGCCAGGACGTTTAAAATTGCTTGTCGGTCCGACGGGAACATAACTTCGTCTCGTAGTTTGTCTAGGTCGTCTTGAGAGTAGATTTCGCTCGTTGCTAAGTTTCCGATAGATTTGTACTCCCATGTAGGTTTGCAACTTGGCTGGAGCTGATGCGACGGTCGAGCTTCTCTGGCGTGGGGGTTGAAATAGTACCAGGATCCTTGTATCTTGTACATTACCGGCAGGATACTGTTGCAATTGATTTGTACTCCGTTTTTCTTTATGATTCTCGTTCTCGGAGTGTGGAAAAAGGACTCGTTCCCTTAACTTATGGCCAACTCTTAGTAACATTCGTCGGTGCGTCTCAGGGTAACCACCAGGGGTACACATTTTACAATATAAAGGACCTCTCCCGCAATTACGCTGTAATACCCACTGGTTTGCATAAAATCGAAGGCAAATTGCGCAGGCTGAAACGTTGCTAAACTTAAAGCGTTTCTGAGAACTTTTTGTTCAAGCAGACAGCGTTGTTTGACGACATCCTTGTATAGGTCGGTCAGCTGGGAGCGGATGTGTTTCTCAACGAACACAAATTTGGAGTTGACGTATGCAAACATATCCATTTCTTTAGCGCTATTTATTCGCTCGGACGTAAAAAACGTTTCCTTTTGGCCTTCCAGGATGTATAATTTAGGGTGTTCCGTTTAGATCAATTAATAACCGTATTTTTGTACGATTTTTCCTTGGTGACTGCGAATGACACATCTTGCGTTTGAACAGTGTAAATCATCTCGTTTATGTCTCCTGTTGAAATTTGTGACTCAAGATTCGATGCATAGGTTGGCCTCATTTCTGAAATGCAGATAATTGCAGAACTTTTACCATCGCGTTATAACAAAAACTTCCTCGTCTGTTTCTATTCTTATTTTAGACTCTAACCACTCTTCTATACAGGTTTTGCATCTACCAGCCTCTCTTTGTTTGAGCATAGGCAGTTTGCAAAAATTACAATCAGTGGTTCGAGGTATCCCTTTCTTTATCGTATGCCACCCGTCGTATCTTATTACTTCGTCTTGATCCTCAAAGTCTAGTTCAGTGTAACAGGCGTGGCATACGATAACTTTGTGTACGGGATGATAATATAAGTATCGCCAGGATCCGAGCGGAACGTAACAGTGACTGTCGAGAAGACTTTGATAGGTCTCAGGATAATCTTGCGGTCGTACTCCGTCAATAGGTCCTGCTTGTTCAAGCTCGTCGGCATATTTTTCCTCTTCGATGACTTCGTATGGCAATTTGCGTCTGTGGAACGCCTTCAGACCAGATTCGCTACGACTTTTCTGATTAAACCAGCTCATCAAATTTCTAGATATGAAGCTGCGTTCTCTCTCCTCGCGCCTCACTTTTACAACCTGCTACCTCAGTCGATCAAGAACTGCTCGTTAAAGATCTTTGCGTCGCAATTGAGAGACATTGTCATCGAAAAGTCCTCGTGTGCAATTGTTATCAGTGATCACTCTCTAGTCCGAATATTTATTTATTTTTTACTTTATTATTTATTTACCTATGTATTTATTTATTTATATCTATTCATATCTTTAATTATTTATGTATCTATTTAATTTATTTATTCATCTTTCTATTTATCTACTTATTTATTTATCTATCTATTTATCTTTTATTTATATTCACTTATTTATAACTATTTATTTACTATTTTAATTCGTCGAGCTATTTCTGATGCTTCTCTTATTTATTCTTCTTGCTTGTCTCGTCTAAAATTTTCTTGCACACTTTTTTTTGAGGTCCGACTGAAAATCGTGCATCGCGCGAGTCGTTACCATTGTCCGACAATTTATGTCTATTTAATTCACTGTATCTCTATATGTATATATATTTATTATTCAAGGGCAATAAAGCATTATTATATTATATTATAATTTAATCGTTCCTGTTATAAGTCAATTCGTATTGGTCTCATTACTTATTAGTTATATATCATAATTCTACTTGTATTTATCAATTATCGATCCATTTAAATTGGTCGGTAACTTCTGATTAATTAGCGATCGAAAAAATTACTCATGATTTTTTATATACCCCCTCTTTTTCGGGAGTCTGATCTGGACGGGAGTCTTTTTCGTCGAAAAAAAAAGATTTGTTTTCCAAAATAAAATGTCAAGAACTAGAGTATATAAAAATTAAAAATAATTAAATCTGTGGGGTTTAATTCATCAAGTGTTATTATCGAATGTTGTAACCTGTCGGCAGATACGACTTTGGTTTTATTTCCAACTTGAATAGTGACGTTTTTCGTATTGGGTACTTCTATTATTTTGTGTGGGCCTGTATAAAGGTCTCCGAATTTTCCTTCTTTGAACCCTTTCTTCAAAAATACGTAATTTCCGGGAATAAATACTTTAGGATTTGTGTGTCTGTCGTACAATTGTTTGCTTTTTTCTTTTGCCTTGATTAAATTTTGTCGTCCTATTTCTTGAACGTCATGTAATCTGGCCAATAATTTGACGAGATAATCGTCACAAGTTTCTAATTGTTCGGAAGTAGGTAGAGGTATGCTCGACGGCAAATTTGCAATTTTGCCAAATACCATTTCAAAAAGTGTTTGTTTTGTTGCCTCATGTACAGAGGTATTATAGCTGAACATTGCTAATTCGACATACTGGTCCCAATCTTGATCTTTATCAATAAAAGATTTTAGATATTGGTCCAGGACATAATGAGATCTTTCTAGGCTGCCATTTGTTGCCGGGTGAAAAGTGGCAATTTTATATTGTTTGATTTTCATTAGTTTTGCAAATTTTCGCAAAATTTTACTGATAAAATTTCTTCCTTGATCGCTTAGACAGATTTTCAGTAATCCGTAAACACAAATCACTCGTTTCAAAAATGCTCCCGCGCCGGTAGCTGCGGTTGCATAGAAACCTATACAGGGATAGAAAAACCTTTACAGTATTTCGAAAGTAAACATTGACAGGTCAGAATGTATCGATTGTTATTTTTCGTTACAGGGTAAGGTCCACAAAGATCTATGGCATATTTTTCGAATGCAGTGCCAGGTGTGTCCGTCAGAGCCATTGGCTGACAAGTGCTCACTCTCGTTAGTTTCTTTATTTTGCATTGTGAACAATGTTGTACAAAATTATGTATTTCTTCCTTCATTCCATCCCAGTAGTATCATGTTTGAATTCTATTGTATGTTTTGTGGTAAGCTTTGTGACCTCCAATTGCACTGGAATGGGCTTCGTTAATAATATCAAACCTGTTTGACAGAGGTTGACAAGTGACATGCCCTGTTTAAATGTATACTTTGCAATCACTTCTTCGAAATAGTGCTTCTAATTCAAATAAAATTTTTCTCAAATTAAATCCGTTAATATTGTCGACTTTGGGGATACTAATAGTTCGAATTTTTTGTTTTTGAATAAGTGATTTAAGCTTCCTCAGACCGTTGATAAGCATGTCCCAACAACATCCTCGTTGCCAATTTGTTCAGGATTTGTTTCGACGCATAAGGCTAAATGATATTTAGTGCCTTTCTTAATCATTTTAACATCTCCATAGGACATCTGTCCGAACTTTCTGATTTTTGTTGTGTTTCTTATAGTCTAAAGTTTGTTTTTCTTGTGGTTTGCCTTCTTCGTCAATAAAAAATGTTAAATGGTCTTTCCTTAGGTATAAGGGTTCTCGGGTTTAGATGATTTTCGTACCTGGGATGATTTTCTCGACTAATTCTTCGTCCGTGTCCAATTCTCCGTCGGATTCGTCGTCTGTATTTGAATTAACATATTTCATTTCTGGTTCGTCGACTGAAATTTCTTGTTCATTATTGATTGTTTAAATGGTTTTCATTTTGTTTATCCGAATTAAAATGCTTATTGAAGTTCAATTGCAGAGGTTCGATAGGTTTGATAGGTTGTATTTCCTTTCCGACTTCAGAGTTTTTTTCTGTTATATTCATTTCTTTGTCTATTATAATGTCGTTGTTCTCGTCTATAAAATTTGAATTATCATAGAGTTTATCTGAAATTAATTTCGTTTTTTCTTCTGTTGTAGTGTATAAATATTTGGTGGGAGTAGGCGTGTTTTTGGCCTTAGTTCGACAGATTCAAATGTTTTTGATTTATTTTCTTTTTTCTTTTCTTTACTCTTTTCTACTTTCTTTTTTTCTAATATCTTTTAGTAAGCGTTTGCTCTATCGATAGGTGTTATATTCCTACTCGGTCTCATTCGAACCGTTTGAATTTTTGAATTTTCATATTCTCCTTCAATTTCATTTTGATCAGGGGGATTTCGTGATAATGCATCAGCATTTTTATTTCTTTTTCCTTCTCGATAAATGATATCAAAATCATATTCTTCTAGTTTTAATCGCTATCTTGTCAATCTGGATGTCGGGTCTTTTGCGGTTCGCATCCATACAAGTAGTTTATGATCCGTAACTATTTGAAAATTTCAACCGAATAAATATGGTCTAAATTGATGCACCGCATATAGGATAGCTAGGGCTTCTTTTTTATATGTGGAATAGTTTCTTTCTTCTTTTTTGAGAGATCGCGAAACAAATGCGACGGGTTGGTCGTGCCCTAATTTGCCTTGACTAAGAATGACACCGATTGCAAGGTTAGAGGCATCCGTTGTTAATATATATAGTTGTTCGAAATCTGGGTAGCGGAGTACTGGTGCCTCCGTCAATTTTTGTTTCAGTGTGTTAAGAGGATGTCTAAGCCGATGGCGAAGTTCAAATCCTGTTTTTGGCGGGAAAACCAATGTTTGGTGAATTTCGCCAAAAAATGGTACAAATATTGATGACATTCATAATCATACAAATCTTTGATCGTTTTAGAGTATTTTGGAACAAATACCAAGACAATCGATAGTGAAATGCGATCACAAGTTGTGACCGTCGTTTTTTTTATAATTTGGCATCTGCAAGCCCACCTCAAAAACGCGGTACACTAAAT
>JAAMPD010001437.1:0-24424 GCA_025266255.1 Trissolcus basalis | reverse complement strand
GGGATGATTCAACCCTAATTTTTGCACCATTCAATTTCTCGTCCTCGAAATACCCTAAATTAATTTTTTGGTAATTTTCAGACCACTTGGTGATAGGGCTAGAAATTCACCTCAGCCCCCCCTTAAAGCGACAAGATTTTATAAAAAATGGATATACAGGGTGTGTCAAAATAATGTACTTAAAACGAAAACCAAATCCGATAACTTGGTTAAGTAGTTCAAAAGATATCGCGAAACGAAATTTCACATAAAATTGCATAGTTCAACAATGGCCCTGTCAAAAAGGAAACAAAATACATTGACGTGACACCTGACATATAAAAGTGACGTCATAAAAAATAATGAAAATTAAACAAACTTTAATCATTAATCATTCAAGTTTTATCTTCGCTGTCCAAGGAGGCTTACAGAGCACGGTTATAAAAAATTGGTTTTTGAGTAGATCTGCATAACCGATCGACTCGATTCTTTTTCGATGGCATTTGGGACGACCCATTTCTCTACGCGCTGTCAAAATTTCAGCTCTGCTAACGCGTTCAGTTAATTTTTCGTTTCGCGATATTTTTTGAACCACTAAAAACCAAATTCGATCAAATTATCGGATTTGGATCTGGTTTTACCTTTAGATTTTAGTGGTATATAGGGTAGTATATCATTTTGACACACCTTTTGTATATCTTTTACCTTCACGGATGAAAATATATCCTCTAAAATATATTTAATTTTATTATACATATTTATATACAAAATATATTCTATTTTATATTTTATAAATTAATATAATGGAATTTATGAAAAAAAATATAAACCAATTTTTATAATAAGTGTCGGAATAGATTTTATATACATAAAATAGATTTTGTTTATATTTCCAAAATATATTTTCGTCCGTACGGGTATATAATAATATATATAAAAATATATATTAAAAATACTAATGACCGTTCTTAATTTCTAATAAATAAAGAAGTATATTATTACACTAAAAGATAAATTTTAAGAATGTTTAATTTGAATATTGTAATGGGGTAAAATATCAGATGTATAATAATGAAAAATTTTGATGTTGAAGGTAAATTGATGGCGGATCTGCCGTCGCCAAGACTGATGGCACAGCCAGTGGTGGGTGGCAAATCCGTGAGCGAGCGAACGAAGAAGCAACTGGAATCGGAACTGAAAGCAATCCTGACCGCCAGGGCGCACCACTTCGAGCTACATCCGCCTTGATAAAGCAGAACAGCAGAAGTGAGAGTTCTAGTCAAAGTCAAAGCAAATTTGAGGATCGTCGCCTTTGAGAGGCTTTACTTGATACAAGCAATATCAGATTTCTAGGTCAAATTTGTAAAAAAAAAAAAAAACAACGTCGGTGACAATTTTCGATGATAAGAAAAAACAAAATCTAAAAAAAGGAGACCAACCGATAAACGCGGGGGCTTTTGAGACGCAAGAACCAAAGTCGGGTTGATGCTCAGTTTATAAAACGTTGATTGCAAGGATTTTATGAGTTCAACCAGACGTTAAAGCGCTTTGATAGTCGCGTCATTAACGATTTACTTGTTCATGTTTTAACTTGACACTGATCGTGGTGTAATTCGCGTCATTAATTTATGTGATACCGGCCGGCAAAGTGGCTTGACGATTGATTGCTTTACATTAGACAATGTAACGTTCTTGAGCAACACTATAGAGACATTGTACAAGTGTATGTATATATTTACAGATATACATAAATGAAAGTCTGGAGTAGCGGAATTTTGTAAGATACTGCCAATTTTAACTTAAGAACAAACACGCACGCGAATGGGGTGATCGCACAGCGACATCATCTCCAGGTCAAAGGTCAACGTACCCGTGGGTTCGATGCCGCGCGGGCCTGCAGAGCAGCCCGACGAAATCGTTTTGAAACTAAAAAAAAATCGTCGAAAATTTTAACGAACCGTCTCTCTTTTAACTTCCGGAGTTGGGTTGATTTTAAAACTATTTTTAAGTACTAGAAAGTATTTTTCTATGGGATTGTGGTGGTGGGCCGTGCGAATATCAAAGCCACGGGTACTCGCGACCAATTTGTCACGCGATAAACGAACGAACACGCGCTGGGAGCAGAAGCAGTATCAGTATAGGAAAAACGTCATTTTCGTGACGATTGTTGGGATTCTGCTGTTAGACCGAACGGCGTGCCAAGAGTGTATATGAACTAACAATAATTTTCATGTGATACGATAAGAAAACTTTTCACTCCGCTGAGACTGATAGGACGATTCGTGCAAGATGCCAAACACACATTCATTGTACTCTCAGACTACTAGACTGAACAATACCATGAAAAATAGTTTAAGACTCGTTTCTCTCTTGGGATATTATAGGAATTGATGACGGGTGAGGGCGGAGTAAAACATTTTTGCGCCGCGTTGTAATATCCACGAGACATTGTTCAGAATCTTTTCGATCGGATGAAAATCGACGATTCAGTTGATTCCTAGTGTTCGTCTTAACTGTTAGAAAGAGTGTCTGAGACTAAAACACAACTTTCAGTGGCATACACGTTTATTCATGAGCGAGGCCTTAGAGGTAGTAGTATCCGCCCAAAAACGAAAACAAGAAAAAAATGATGAAAACTTAATTCGTAAATTAACAAAAAACAAAAAAAAATTTTACCGTAAGTCTAAGTAAATGCAACTCTTGCTATTGCAAGATACGTAATTATAGTTATAGAAACATAGTTTCTTAGTTTGATTATATTAGACACCTATAATTCATTCAAGTCTGTAATTGAATACTCTGCGAGATAACTGACGTTGCAGATCTGTGACAATTATTCGTGTATGTATGCGCTGTTCAATCCAGTCATCCTTGTCAGATTTGGCCGGGGAAAAAAGAGAGCGTAACTTTTTTCCCAGTCTCTTCAAAGTTGATTTTTTTCTATTTCTTCCAAGACCAATTGGACAAACTGACCAAGGATGAGACTAAGATCGTGTTATAAACAAAAAGAAATTCCAAAGTCCTTTCGACTTGTTGTAGCGATGGAAGTTCCGTAGAACGAGATATTATTTGATAAACGAAGAAGAACGTTGAATTCTAATCGGCCATCAATTCAGCTATGTGATATTGAATTGTTATTGAAAAGCACCTTCCATCCCCTCCCAATTGCCTGTAAATAATAGCGGCCTCGATTAGAATTCAATCGTGTTTGATGGCGCCTAATCAGTATCTAAGAGGGCCTGACCGGTCGAGCCTAAAGAGAAATCAAAGGATAACTTATTAAATGGAACTGCGGGAGTCCGGCATCGATTCAGCAAAGCGGTCAATTTGCTCTGAACCGTCATTCGATTTTCTTTTGTCAACCATGAAAGTTTGCATGTAAATATATCAGTCCACACAATATCGCTGACAAATCACCGCTGTCCTGAATCAACAGCCGAATTCTCGCTTGAAATAAAACAAAGGAAAAGAATACTTTGTACGCCAACAAGAGCCTCCGGGCGCTATAAAGGATATTAACTCTAACAAACCGGAGATATTTTAGAATGTCAAGCTGTTTGCGCCCTGAATCAATTGGGCGCAAACAACCCTTTTGTTGCAGGCGCGGGACATCGCGCTTCCAATAATGCACTCTTAAATAAACAAATAGTGGCCTATTTCAGGAGATTGTTAGGGATGGCTAGAATCAGTTATGTGATTGTAAAGTATCGAGTAAGCGTTCGTGCCAATAGCATCTTCTCTTTTACTCGGGCTACATGAAAGAGTTATAGGTATAACTAATTCAATTTATAGTTATGATTGTCGTTCGAAGGAATTAATCCAGTCAGAATTACGACTCGACAGTGGTTCTGATTGTTTTGATTTCACGATTTCTGAATGAATATGAAATATATATGTATATAATGTACGTTGTATAAGTAGAGGGAAAAATATTTAACATTCGTTGAAGCTGTCAAAATTCTATCGATGAGTTTGATATATCTCACAGATTTACGATTCAATTTGACAAACAACATCATTTTGCAGGGGTGATTTTAGTTTTACTTTGTTTTTTAAATCGTGTTTCCTTTTGGACTTGAAGTATAATTTGGTGATAAGTTCGGGAAATAAATGCACAATTTTTTTCATACGTATATGTCAGATGAAATTTTGTCATTTTATATATTAACCTTAAATGTTGAAAATATTTTAAATGAAAGTAGAGAAATCAAATTATTGATAATAAGTAATTCGTATAATTGATAAGTGAGAGATAAATTGAATTCGTATTTCAGATATAAGTTTGTTATTATTGAATAACAATTTCTATATCTAATTCTATTGAAGGTATAATTTTTATTTCTGTAGGGATGATTTTGGAATTCTAACGATTCATTTTGAATTCGTGTTCACGTGCAATACAAGCCAAATTAAACGAAATATGGAACTTTCGCGACGCTATGAAAATTAATTTCTTAATAAGAGTTTCGATTGTTTTCGAACGAAAGACTTCTTTTATTAGTTGAAATACTAATGCGCACACTTCTATTTTCATTGCACGGCAGTAATAATTGAGATGCTTCGAAACACCATAGATTGCCTAAAAGTCTGAACAATCGCTAGATCCAACTTTCTCACTAACATTTTCACCGGTTATTCTCATTGCATTACAAACGTTTCTCGTAATCGCAGGATTTGTAAGTGTATTCTGCGGCCAATCGAATGTTGAAAGTGTTCATCAATGTTCATTTTGATATTGCGTCATTGATTCGGTCTTATCAAATTGTTAACTGTTGATTTAACGATTGATAACGGTAGTTATTTTTAGTACTTCACAAAGAAAAATAATAAAAGGAACATGAAAACAAACAAACAAATCGCTATGTATAAAAAGCATACAATCACCAAAAGGATACTATAATTTGTCTAGTTTTAAGTGAAATATTTTTGTAAGGAAAGAAAAATGGAAAAAACGTCACAAGCCATTGGTTTCTATAAACAGAATATATAGAAATGAAATGAAAAAATTCCCATCACATCATTTGAGAGCTCACGCGCGGTTTCTCATCTCTTTGAAAAGTTAATTCTCAGTGAACCGATCCAACGTCTCTGACAACCCACATCTATTCACACTTTCAATTTCCTTCATCCACTTCCTTGTCATGTTTTTTTTCCTCCGTCCCCTCAGTGACTAAACTCCATCAACTTGAATTGCGATTGGTTTTAGATGTTCGAAATTGTTAAATAGTTTTGATCACACACCATCGAAAGCAATAAAATAATTGTACTCTCTACAAAGCACTGCCACATAGTGTATATCTACGTTATATGCTTTTGACTAAACGTATACTGAGCTACTCGGTTCAACCAAAAGGAAGCGGGCAAATTGTTCGACTCTGAAACTGTCAGCTAAACGGAAGACCACAAAATATAATAGATTTCATCTCAAGAGACCTCAATCTGTTTCCCTTTTATGACAATTACCCTGCTCGATTATTCCTCTTGACTCATTATGTACGTCCCAAAATTTACAACCAATACAACGACTTGCGAAAATTTGTAACAAAAAAATCAATCAAATGAAAAATAACATCGCTTTCTATTTGTCTTCGATCATCAGATGTTTTGTGGTCTTATGGGTTTTTTTCAAATGGCACGAGTGTCCGAACAAATGTTAAACGTCGAAGTATGAATGTCATTTAATGGAACGACCAGGTTCATTTTTCCAAATCTGTCATCTCACATTTTTTTTTGTTCATGGCACATTAGTTAATTCGGCGCGGTTAAAAAAGTGTCACACGAAACATGTAAATAAAATCGGAGCCAGATTTTACGTTGGAAAAAAAATAAGAAGAACGTAAGAGTCTGTATTAAACATTAAAGGACACGTTTACCATTGATATGCCTTTTTATTGTTATGGAACACGAAATTTCACTCACGGTATTAAAAATATCAATATTAATCATTACAATGTCACACACATTAGTAAGTCGATCTATTGTAAATAGAAGAGCAAACTATGAGAGGATAAAAATATTTCATTAGCACGTAAAAAGTCGTTAATATTAGAGAGACAAACAAAACATGACAACTAAATTTACTTAGTGTTTAAGTTTCCACACAGCTTTGGCAATAATGAAAACGATTGTCGGTCGGGACATTTCTAGTATCGTGAGTTTTTGGCCAACGATGATGTATTGTTACAGCAAAAGTTTTTCCGTCATGGTTTTTTCGTCGGGTTTGTAACAAATTTTTAATTACACATCATTTGACGCGTGGGAGAAAACTTTTGCTCGGTACGAGATTATACATTTATAGTTGTTGACGAAATGCAGTTACAAATTATAAAACAAACAAAAAAAAAGAAGAAAAAGAAGAAAGCGGCGCGGATTTTACATTACAAGATAAGTCTTTGCATGTAATACATATAAATGCGTGAAAATCGTCACATTTCATTTTTAAAAACATTTTTTAAGATGACACATAAAACTTGTGTAGACAAATCACACCCACACCGAGGATCCATCGGGCATCATTTTTTTAACGCTCCCCAAAAAAAAGAATACCCTTCGGGAAGGACGTGTGCGTTATGTTATCATGGCGAGTTTGATTTTCGACTTGTTGGCGTACGTGTTAGGCTAGGTTCCTCGTAACCTACCTCGTCTCTCTTGTTACGCTTACACTACTACTGTTATTGTTGATGAAAACTCCACATAATGAAGAAATAAATATATTGTCTCAAAAATTCATGTCTATTTTCCATCTTGTCACCTGTCATCTTATTTCCTTCATTTTTATGCTCCGATTTTTTCGGAGCAAGTTGTCACTGCTCCGAAATTTTTATTACAATTTGATTCAATGAACTCGTGTTCTAAAAATTTTAAGAACACTTTTTTTTAAATGAAATTACAAGTGTTTGTACGAAAATTTTGTTTGAATTGTTTAAAATTTTTAAATTTGTTTCAATGCTTTTTCCCTCTCAACTTTGTACTTTCAGTGTGACACGTATGATATAGAGTTATTCCTCTAAACAACTCGATACCTCATAGGTATGTGAACTGACTTTAATGTCAGATGATAAGCAGTCACGCGATAAATCTAAACTTTATAGTATAAAAGCTGAAAGCATATATTCCACTCGATAAGACTGTTACAATAATTTACGATTTGACAGCAAACAATTTGTTCTGCATCATTCCAAAGTATTACGAAAAACTGGACGTTGCATAAATACTTCAATTCGCAAATGAGCGAGGAAGAATAATTAATCATCAAGATACATTATCATTTGAAAGTCAACGGGCCGGAAAATGTCATCGACGTATTTGTATTTTGCTTACGGCAGTAATTTGTTGGCAAAACGGATCCACATTAATAATCCGTCGGCGAAGAGAAAAGATTGTGGTTTTATAAAGGTAAGATTGTCAAAAGAGATGTTCAAGATTTGTTTTCTTTTTTCAAAATTTATAATCAAACTTTTGAGCTGATAAATGAAAAATTAAATGTAATAATTAAAACAAAAAGAAAAGTACCATTGGGACATGTGGCGTTTGAAGAATTTTAGATTAGATTTTGGATCTTTTTCGAAAAGATGGCAAGGTGCAGCCTCGACGATTGCTCCGGAACCTAATTCCAAAGTATGGGGAGCTGTTTGGGAAATGGACGAGGCGGAAAAACATCATTTGGATAATCAAGAAGGAGTTCACGTCGGAATGTATTTTCCTTTGGAAGTTGAAGTTGAATCTCCAAAAGGTTACATCTACAAGTGCCGGACTTATCAACAGTGTAACCTTCCGAATGACGGGAAATCATTATCGGATTTGCCGGACGAAAGAAAACCATCAATGGTTTATATGTAAGAAAAAGAAAGTTATAAGATAACATTTCAGTTTTTCTGATTTTTTGTGTAAACGGGAAATGGATGTCTTGTTTTGTAGAAGTATGATGATCAAAGGAGCGGAAGAGAGCAAACTGCCGGAAGACTATATTGAGATGTTGAGAAACGTTCCGCATAACGGATACGCAGGAAACGTTAATCTGCACGATGACAATTGACGAATAAAAGTGACTATCGGGTGTAAAAAGGATGTTCTGAACAGCGAGGAACACAATATATAAACGTATTTTTACTATGACAAAATATACAACATTTTACAACAGTTCGACAAATCGTATTGCATTTTTCCAGTTCTCTTACCGTGACAAATGGAAACCTTAATTCGATGTTTCTTGAGACACTTTTTCCTCTATCCGTACAGTTTTGAGGTACAAGTCAAGGTCCACGTTGCAAAGGGAATAGGTTGACGCGTTTACGATCTTGAAGTTTTTCATATATTTCTTTGTCTTTGGATCATTTCCCGCGATTGTGAGAATTTCATCCAGGGTGGAATTGATTAATACCTTCCGCTGTACTGGTATATGACTGACTAGATGATGATTTATCTGAAATCGATTAATTGCACGAATTAGTTAGCCATCAACTGTCGTCGAATAAAAAGTTAAATTCGTTCAATTTATTAGCCTACAAATTAGCCGACCGAACTTACAAAGACGTTTAGTTTTAATTTAAAGTCCATATCAATTTGTGGCCAGTTTTGTTCCAAAACTTCTTTGTCCCATCGTATTTCTCCGTCATTAACTATGCGTCCGGGAGCGGAACAAAAACCTGCCCAAAGTTCGGATGCGAAATGCGGTGCAAGAGGAGCGAGCATAATTAATTGAACGGCAAGCGCACGCTCAAATTCACGACATTTAACCATTCCACTGGGGGATACTTTGCGCAACCTAGAAGTAATTCAAATGTAAATTTAATTAATCTTTTCTATCTGTTTTGTGTTGGCTTTTTATATTTATCAATTACAAAAGCGAAAATAAAAGTCAAACCTTTTTGTAAGACTTTGCATCTTGGAAATTGCCACACTCAGTTGCTGAGATCCGACAATATTATAGCATACACCCGAGAGGTGATAATTCCTCTGCTGAAACATATCAATTTCGTCTTTCTCTACGTCTTTCTCTTCAATTTGTAGTTCTCCGTTGACAAATTGCTTCCTGAGTTTTATAAATTGTCGCATGAGCAGCCACAATTTATTCTCCCAATTAGTAATGATATCAAAATCTGTAAAAAGTTATAAATTAAGTAGTTAATCTAAAGTACCGAAAAAGAAATTTTTTTTTAACGAATCTTACTATCAGTAGACCAATTTCTCTGGGATGTTGGTGCAGCATCTGACATTATTAGTAATCTGATAGTATCCAGGCTGTATTTCTGGAACATCTCAACAGGATCCACTCCGTTGTATTTTGACTTTGACATCTTGTCCCAGTACGAATTGACAGCCAAACCTGTACTTCTCTCGACTAATTTTCCATCCACTTTGTCAACTTCCGACTCAGGTAAATATTTCCCAGTATGTTGAACCCGAAAAGTTTTGCCCATTACAAAAGCAAGCACCAGCAATTGTTTGAACGGTTCTCGCGTTGGAACCAGTCCAACTGAATGTAAAAAGTGATTCACAAATCGGGCGAAGTAAAGATGTAAGAGCGCTGTTGACAGTAAAAAAAGGCAACATGTCAGAGCAAGTTTACAGTTTGATCAATCGAATTTGTTTTTGTTTGTTACCGTGTTCCTTGCCGCCAATGTATAGATCGACTGGTAACAATTTGTCGGCTGTTTCTTTGCACACCATGTCCTTTTCATAGTTAGGATCCAGATACCTCATAAAGTACCACGAGCTGTCGACAAAAGTGTCCATGGTATCGGCTTCTCGAGTGGCCGGACCTCCGCATTTTGGACACTCCACGTTTTTCCACTCATCCATATTGATCAGCTTTTTCGCCTTCGATGACTGTCCCAGTTTTGGTAACGTTACAGGCNCTGTTCCCTGGGGACCATTTGGTCGCCACATTTCTTGCAGTTGATTATCGGGATCGGTGTTCCCCAAAAACGTTGTCGCGATATCAGCCAGTCTTGCAGATGCGAGCTCACCATATAACCATCTCCCAGTTCCTTCTCACGAGCTTCTGACAAAATTTCCTGACGCTTCTTCAGTCTTTCTTCTTCAGTCATGACTTCTGGCGCTTCAAACTCGATATTCTGCGCGCGACAGAACTCGGAATCTCTTTCTGAAACGCTCGGAATTCCAAGATAGGTATCCGTGCCAGGATGAAATTCCACTTCATCAGTCAAGAAAACTGGTAGACTTTCTTTGGTAAACGGATTTACAAAGGAGATGTCGAGTCTTGAAGTCGGCACTTTTTCATCGTCCGAAAACTTTTGATTGTGCAGGGTACTCTTTTGCGACACCGCAATGAATTTTGCGTCTTTGATAGATTCGGGAAATTCGGTCCAGAGGTTCATACATTTTGGATGGCCAGGGTTGTCGGAAACTAGGTCGAAACGAAAGTTTGATCCGTTGCACTGGCCAATCCAGTTTTTCTGAATCTTAATGATGTCTCTCCATTCTTTTAAAATTGGATCATCCAAACCCTTTAGCAAAGATCTGAAAACGAAATTCAACTGCATAAAAAATTTAACTTTCAAAATGGATCTTTTGAAATAAAAGAAAATTCAATCGTATGGAAAATTTCGTACTCAGCAAAAGCGGTTGTTTTAATGAACCACTGATTCAGCAATTTCTTTTCGACCTTTGCGCCGGACCGCCAAGAAGTCCCATTCGCACTGACTTGTTCATGAGCTAGAACAGTTTGATCCACGGGATCCCAGTTGACGTAGTCGTACTTTTTGTAGACCAATTTTCTCTCGTACAGTTTCAAAAATAATTCCTGAGTCCACTTGTAGTACTTTGGATCGCAAGTTGCAATTTCTCGGTTCCAGTCGAACGAGCAGCCTAGGGCTTTTAGCTGTTCTCTCATCTGTGAGATATTTTTCAAGGTCCATTCTTCTGGATCAATATTTCTCTCAATCGCTGCGTTCTCTGCTGGTAATCCAAACGCATCCCAACCAATTGGATGGATAACATACTTTCCTGAAATGTAATTCATTATTTATTACTTATAATTTTCTCTAAAACGTAATCAACGAATTGTTTATTAAAAACAATTAAACTTTATTGTAAATAAAAAAACAATCTTTACGTACCATTCATACGGTAATACCTTGCTATCGTATCACTCATTGTGTACACCCGAACATGTCCCATGTGTAAGGAACCAGAAGGGTAAGGAAACATTGACAGAACGTAATATTTGTCATTTTCATTAGTCGTCCTGTTTCCATTCAAGGTCGCAACTCTATCTCGCCAATAACTTTCGATTTCTAGTTTGATCTTGGTGTTTATCGGTCTGTCCTGCAAAATTAAAATTTTCAAAATAAATAAAAAAATAAATAAATTTTTAACTAATAAAAATAATAGAATGAAGAATAAAATTAATGAAATTAAATTCAACATTTTTGAATAATAGTTGTTCGAATGAAATGACAACAATAAGAAAGTTAAATAAACAAAACTTAACCTACAACCACTTACCCAATACATGACACCTTCAGAAGCATAATTCCTGGAGAACGTTCGCAAATTGTACAAGATTTTGAATTGCGAAAATGTCCTTGATGGAAACGAAACGACATTTTGTATTGACATTGTTTGTCAACGATTCTCAACCTTGTTAATATTCCCAACTCTTCAGCAGGCAAGTTTTGTTTTGCGGAATTTTGAGGTTAAATCTCTCTAAGAACAATGTTTTTATCAGTTTTCTCATACTTTTCTTTGCAAAAAGAAACATCAGCTGAGTAAAATAACTTGACGACGATCATTTCAATTTCACATCGTTAATCTTATTTACTTTCTCTTTTTTTCAGTACCAAAAGAAACAGTTCGATGAAAAATTTTCGTCCCAGTCGATGATTCAATTTGCGCGCGCAAATCGTGAATTGCGATCAGTGTCGAGCGCGCTTCGGGTAAGTTCGGTTGGATCAGATGTGACAAGAGTTTTCTAGTCTGTCGAATCTTTTTCTTTGTGACCCCCGTGTGGTGTGCTGGATTCCTACACGTGAGACCTCGTGTTCAGCATCTTTTGGTTCGTCGCGTTCAAGCGCACAAAAAGGTACGGTGACATTATGAGCAAACAGGTGAAAACCAAACAACTGTGCCCTGTACACCCCATTCGCTGATCCTCGCCTGTTTGTTTGCTCCAAAATGCAAAAAGTCAGGTTGTGTCTCGGCTCCCACATTTGTTCGTTCAATTAACTGGTTCGATTTATCTTCCCCCCGTGTGAGATTATAACACGGTGATTGAATCTCCAAAACGGATAATAAAAACAACGAAACGTTCGATTGTTAAAGTTTGTTCGATCTGAGTGGTCATTATTGATTGGTGAATTTTGCTCGTTTCAGTAAGAATGCCTTCGGACGCCAAAAAGAAACAGCAACAAAAAAAGAAAGAGGCCGCAAAAGCGAGGCAGACTGGCAAGAAACCCGCACAATCTGGCCAAAAGTCCGAGGAAAATGGCAAAGTTGAGAAGACGCTGCCTGGCGAGGGAGTAAATGGGACCAACGGGGCACCCCTCAGTGCCGAAGGTATTCATTTTATAATCACCATATTTGGTTTTGTTTTTTTTACTCCCTTCATTACAGCTCATGTTAATTATTTTGCAAATTGCAATTTCTTTCATTTCATTTTAATTAAATCATCTTGTTATGAATATTAAAATTGATATTATAAGAACAGTAAATTAAAATTTAAGAATTAAAAAACAAGAAATTTTTAATTATAAGAGTTATATGAATATTTGGTGATAGTTTTTAATGTGTGTTTATTTTTATTTCAGAGGCGCTATGTTTGAAATTGGAAGCCGATGCCCGGCTGAACGCAGAGGCACGTTCGTGCACGGGTTCCCTGGCGTCGCATCCACGCAGTCGGGACATCAAAATTTCAAACTTCTCAATAACTTTCCACGGTTGTGAACTGCTGCAAGACACCATGTTGGAGTTGAACTGTGGAAGACGTTACGGTCTGCTGGGTCTCAACGGTTCTGGGAAGTCGACCCTGCTTGCAGTTCTTGGTAACCGCGAGGTCCCGATACCCAACCAGATAGATATTTTTCACTTGACCAGAGAAATGCCTGCCAGTAACAAAACTGCCCTTCAGTGTGTCATGGAAGTCGACGAGGAACGCGTCCGACTTGAAAAACTTGCTGAAGAATTGGTTGACTGTGGCGAGGAAGATGCTGAAGTAAGTTTTGGGCCATTTTTACGATTATTCTTTTTCTTTGATTCGGATCGGTTTGCTAATTAGAGAATAAACATTTTAGGAACAACTCATGGACATCTACGAAAGATTAGAAGACATGTCTGCAGCCACTGCCGAAGCTCGCGCTGCCCACATCTTGCACGGTTTGGGATTCACTAGTAAGATGCAACAGACGCCTACTAAAGACTTTTCTGGAGGATGGCGAATGAGAATCGCTTTGGCTCGGTAAAGAAATTTTTAATAAACAAAGTCGGAAGTGAAATCATGGTTGTCAAGTTTTTTATGATTGAAATAAAATAGTTGATTGGGATTGAAATGAAATGAGAATGAGCAAAAAGATTGAAAGCGAAGCTAATGTCCTGGTTCGGAGAAAGTTTCTGAAAAGTTTTGATTGTTCTGTCGTTGGATTTTATTAACAATCAAGTTTTATTGCTGAATAATAAATGATGAAATGAAATTTTTTTTAGTGCGTTGTACGTGAAGCCTCATTTACTTCTTTTGGACGAGCCGACGAATCACTTGGATCTCGACGCCTGTGTCTGGCTTGAGGAAGAGCTGAAAACCTACAAACGAATTCTCGTGATAATATCGCATTCGCAGGACTTCCTTAACGGCATTTGTACCAATATCATTCACGTTAACAAGAAGCACTTAAAGTATTACACTGGCAATTACGACGCCTTCATCAAGACGCGGATGGAGTTGCTCGAGAACCAAGCCAAACAGTACAACTGGGAGCAGGATCAGATCGCTCATATGAAAAACTATATTGCGCGGTTTGGTCACGGTTCTGCAAAGCTTGCTCGTCAGGCTCAGTCGAAGGAGAAGACGTTGGCAAAGATGGTCGCCCAGGGCTTGACGGAGAAAGTCACGAATGACAAACTGTTGAACTTTTACTTCCCGTCATGCGGCACGATCCCCCCGCCAGTCATCATGGTGCAGAACGTTAGTTTTCGCTACAATGAGAACTCACCCTGGATCTACAGGAACCTCGAGTTCGGTATTGATTTGGACACGAGGATCGCTTTGGTCGGTCCAAACGGAGCTGGAAAGAGTACACTTCTTAAACTTTTGTATGGAGATGTAAGTTTTGTATCAGTCAGTCAGAAATCAGAACAAAGTTCGTGACTTGGAAGAATCACGTGAATTAATAATAATGATTTGAATTAAATTACAGTTAGTACCATCCAGCGGAATGATTCGCAAAAACAGTCACTTGCGTATTGGAAGATACCATCAGCATCTGCACGAGTTGTTGGATCTCGATGTGTCCCCGTTGGACTACATGATGCGAGCTTTCCCAGACGTGAAAGAACGCGAGGAGATGCGCAAAATCATTGGCCGTTATGGTCTGACTGGTCGCCAGCAGGTTTGCCCAATTCGACAGTTGTCAGATGGACAACGGTGTCGTGTCGTGTTTGCTTGGCTAGCGTGGCAGGTTCCACATTTGCTCCTGTTGGACGAACCGACGAATCATTTAGATATGGAAACAATCGACGCCCTTGCTGCTGCAATTAACGAGTTTGACGGAGGAATGGTACTCGTTTCTCACGACTTCAGACTCATCAATCAAGTAAGACTTGATTTCAATAAATGAGAATGGAGGAAAAAAGAAGAATTTGTGATATACTAATTTGTTTGGTACTTTTTCAGGTTGCGGAAGAAATTTGGATTTGTGAAAATGAAACTGTGACCAAATACAAGGGTAACATTTTGGATTACAAGGAACATTTGAAGACCAAGGTCTTGAAGGACAATCAAAAGCGACAGAAGGAAATGAACCGGCCCAAATAATTGTATACTCAGTTGCAAAATCTCCGAGTTATTGCTTTGTTTAAAATTCAAGAAAAAAAAATCTTATCCCTGTAGGATTCGCTCCGAATATGAATTCACGCTCGAAGACAGCTCAACTTGTGCCGTTGTATAGTGCATAGTAATTTTGAACAATTTAGATAAATTATTTAAATCGTACATGTGCATTACAAGTTTTTTTTATCAATCGCGAAAATTTGTTTTTGGTGACCGTGTGTGATGGGATGCCATGAAAATTGAAATTTAACACAAAATATATTAATTAAGTCGGAGGAGATGTTAACTTGAATTGAACACATCAGGCAAAAAGGAAATTCATATGAATACATAGTGTAATAGAAAATATTTAAGATGCAACATTTTTGACATTGTAAGTTGATAGAAAACAAATAATAAATCGTTCGATTATTTTGTATTGTGAATATTGATGAAAGTAAATTGCTTTCCGCTTATAATACATATTAATACAAGACTGATTTTTTTGTTTCAAAACACACTTTATTAAAAATTCATCATTTTTGAGTATATAAAAGTCTCAAAAAGGGAGCTTATAAAATTTCTGTATAATACTTTGTGATATTCATTTATATAAAATACTTTTCAACGGAAGACGCTTCGAGATTCTGTCAAATATGGCATATTCTTCCAAATAACTTTAATATTACAACAATTCGTATCAACCAGCATGTTTTCAATATACCTCTAGGCACTTCTTGTTATCGTCAAAAACGTTTCAACAAGAAACCTGTTTTTGATTTTCAACCATTTCAATTATGTACAATAAACTACATCGTTCGAATGAGTGCGTGAATTTTCTACAACTACTAATAACATCACAACATTGTTCCAGCACAATTTATCACAACGTGGAATTTCACCAACAATTTTTTCATAGTTTATCTATCAGTGAATATTTTCATATCAAAAAATATATCTTTTCTGCATCGTTCATGCAAATATAAAAGTTATCCGAAAGATTCAAAGTGGTGTCGAAGCTGGAATGGAACAAGCAACTTCCTGAGCCAATGCAGCGTTTCGCAAAACCATCAAGTGAGAATCCATATCGTTTAGAGCTTGGTCAATGAAGGCCAATTTCCTTGCTTGATTTTTGGGCACTCCGTGCTTTGTCACAAGGGCTAAATGAGTTACTGCCAATACCAGCGCCGCTACTCTGGCTTCCAACAATCGGGCATCCAGCGGAGGATACAAACTTCGTACAACGTCGTCTACTCTTGGTGGGATTCTCCTTGCAACCTATAAATTCAATTTAGCTATAAATTTTCCATTCAAATAAAGTGAAATCAAAATTTTGTTGATTTCAAAATTTTTATTTCACTCTTAATTTGTAAAAGTCTAATTCATCTTGATTTCAATTTTACAGGTAACAGTTTTTACTACGTACATCAACGATCTCGACAGGCATATTATTGCTGTTTATAGTCCCTGCAATATCGGTCAAACTGGCTGCTAGAGAATGACAAGATCTGAGCACAGCTATACATGGTGGAGCTAAGCCTGTTGCATCGTCGACCCATCTGAAACGTACCATTTTTTGTAACTTCACAATTCATAATCAACTTTCATAAAAAAACACTAATTAATATTATTCTGTTACCTTTCAGCACCAGCGAGCCACTCCTCAGTTTCCCATGCTTCCAGACCAAAATCTACGCCTTTCTCGTTATCAAGTAGATCCGAACTCATATCCTGAGAATCTTGCTGGCTCTGAAAAATGTAACCAGGACATTTCAATTAACATTTCAGTTTGTCATTGATTTGTTGATTCGAAATCAAGTAACTCACGTAATAAAAACGTTGACGTTTGCAAATTACAAGCAACACCAAAAGGGCAGCTAGGAAGACTGCAGCCAGTGCGCCCAAAACGACTGCCACAACAGTTTGCATGCCATCAGCTGCAGCTGCTGTACTGGCATTGCTCATTGACACCGGTGAACTCATCATCCAAGCTGTTCACCGTGTCAGATTCAAACAACAAGGACTGATGATGTTTTCATATATGCTGCGGCGTAAATTGTTCGGTTTCTCACTAATTGTAAACTTGTCTTTTAAATGTTTAGTGTGTAAAATGATCAATCACTCATAGAAATGACGTTTCAATGAAAAACAGCTGATTGGATAAACAAAAGTGATTGCAACATTTATAAATATATTTATAAAATATTTTGCTGAACCAGTGAAGGTACAGATGATTTGATCATCATTAAGCATTTAAACGATTATAATATAAAACGCGAATAAATCGGTAATCATGCGAGTGTTGCATCGTTTGTTCGTTTTTTGTTTGAAAAAAACTACAATTACCGTCAATTCAACGAGATCCACTTGTTGACAACCTGATACTCGCCCCCATTACGCCCACTGACAATAAATGTCATGGATGGCAAACTTTAAGGCGACTCTACAGTTTCGCGATGCATGAAGGATAACAATTTTTTCCTTCTTTAGAAGTGTAATTCAACTGAATAATTACATCTGTTTTCGGAGCGCATTTATGTTTTCATTAAAAAACATTTTTTGTTTTTTTTTTATTAAGATTCAATTTATTTATTGTTAGATTGATAGTTAATTATTCCAAAAGATAATAATTCGAGTGTTGTGTTTGTTAAATCGTAAATGTTTTTCTCGTTGAGTTTGAGTACTTGTGAACGGAGCTTTATTTTGTCGTGTGAACTTAGCCGTCAAAATTTGTTGACGGACGGGGAAATAAGTGATTGAACAGATTGAACTTCACGTCATTGAAATGGTCAAATCCACAACCAGCTCGGAATTTTTATAAAATTGATCTCTCTGCGAGCCGTTTAGAATTGCAACTGTGAACCTAATATAATGTCCTCAAACACAGGTGAGCATTTGAAAAATTGCACCGTCATAAATGTAAGCTATTTCAGAACGAGGTTAATTCCTTTACCGGCTCCTCAAGCTATAACCTTAAAGGTGACTTTTGTTTTGTTTTTGAATTTCAGATAATATCTCTGAAGAAAAGCCCGAGCAGGTCACAACGCAGCCAACAAATAATGTTTCAGTTCTATCAGATTCGGCGCAGGTAAATATGTCAATTTTTTTTGTATGAGAAATTTTGAATTTTCCAGAACTGAGAATTTTAAAATGAGTAATTTGGTTACAGAAATCATTAGAGGAAGCAATAAATGACGCAGAGATGACAGCAGTACCAGCGAAAAAGTCTAGAGTTGAAATCCAATCTCTTCCAACAAGACAATATTTGGATCAAACGGTGGTGCCTATTCTCCTCCAAGCATTATCAAGTCTAGCCAAGGAACGTCCGCCAGATCCTATCAGTTTTCTCGCGGGATACCTAGTGAGAAACAAAAATCAATATGACAATGGTGGTTCCATGCCAACTAGTCAATAATTATAATTCCAGATTAAAAATATAACAAACATGTATAAAGCATTATATCATTTATGTCAAATGTAATTTAGATCATTTAGCAATCAAATCTTTAATGTCATTATTATTTACATTCGCACAGAAATTTATTCCATCATGATCAAATGAATTATAATTCAACAAATCAAACGATGTTTTCTAATAAAATGAATATTTCATAACTCTGAGTCATGTTGCTTCAACAACTTTTGTGATTGGAAATCTTTTTGTTTTATTTTTTTATTTTTTGGAATTGCAATAACCGTTAGAAAATGATTTCTGGTTATGACAAGGCGATTAATAATTTGTTTGTTTTCGTTAACTAATAATAGTAATCACAATTTTTTTTATGATTTCTAAAATCAATTTTCGAGTCACGTTTTCTCTCACAGGTTTTGTTTCATAGCGTAAAAACCCTGAAGTGAAAATGTTTCCTCTGCTTTTATTCGTACCACTTATTCATATTTGCTCGTCAACAAATCAAGTTCTGCAATTAGTGGATGAATATTTGGATCGATTGGGAACTGTTCGGAAAAACGTCGACAATATTTTAAAACTGTCGGGACATGTCCGCGCGGAAGAAAGTCGTACAAAAATGTATTATTCTTTTGTCATCACATGGGGAAACGTTGGGTATGATACTACTGATCTTGTGGTGGAAAATCTGATGACCGACTATCAAGAACCTTTGTTCCTGTTGAATAAAACTGTCCTGTTAAAAGTGCCCCGCAATAAAATACCAGCGCATAGTTTCTGGCTGTTTTTGATCAACAATCAAACTGATTTCACCGATTTTTGCAACTCTTGGGATGGAAACTATTGGAATGCTTATAACACGTACATTGTCGTGGTGTTTGATTATGCTGTCACACAAAATCTCACAACTTTGAACAATTGTTTCGTAAATTTATGGCAGAAGAAACAAATTTATCAAATTCTCATTACATTTGGCGAGAGTGATTTTCAGGATTTTTATAGATACTTACCATTTGTTCTCAAGAACCAAACTTATGGCGATGTGGAAAAAATCAATTTTGCAGATTTTCAAAAACAGGTACTAAGACGGTCTATAGATAATTTTTAAAAATGATTGTAATAATTGTATTCTAATTTTCTTGTTTTTAATATTTCAGAAAAGAGCTGACCCTAAAAAATATCACATTTTTGAAACGTTCAATGACATGAACGGGTATCCAATAACTGTTATAGCAATTGAATCTCCTTTTTTGAAAATCAACAAGGTGAATAGAACGATCGAAGGTCCCGATGCTGTTGTTTTTGATAAAATTAGACAAAAACTAAACGCAACATTCAAAGTGAAAAGTCTTAAAATGAAGAATGCTCATAAAGAGACTATCAATCTTCTTAATAAAGGAAAGGCGGAATTCTCAATGACTGTAGCTTTAATCGGGCTTTATGACAGAACTATGGACATTGATTACGCGACGGTTTTGTCAAGTATCCAAATATGTCTGCTTACAAAAAGTGTTGGACATGTTTCTCAATCTTATATGCCTCTGTTACCTTTCACATTACCATTTTGGTTCCTTTTGACTGTGTACAATATACTCCTAGCTGGAATCTGGACATTTTTATTATCTAGGCAAAACGAAGGTTCATAAGAAAAATCAATAACAAAAAAAAAAAAATAAAATTATAGAAATTTATTACAAAAAAAATAATAATAATTCATTGTAGAAAAAGTATATCGTACTGCACATTTCACTCTCATCTCAGAAAAAAGTCAAAGAAAATCCCGGTCGAGGGGACAAAAAATATGCATGTTCTTTTTTGATTGGCTTATTCTTATTTTTGGTCCTCTGCCAGATGCGAAGTCACAAGTACAAAGGATTATACTAGCAAGTGCTCTTTTGGTAGCAACTATCATTGGCGGAGTTTATAATTGTTCTTTGATTTCTGGTTTGCATAACCCTTATCGGTATGAGGAACTGAAAACGATACAAGAAATTGCTGATAATAACGTTGAGATATTAGCGTTGAATAACTATTTACAGGTACTGAATAATGTAAATCAGAGACAATTTTTTTCAGAAATAAAAAACCAAAATTTATTGTTTTTATTTTTATTTCAGGAAGACATTTTTTTCACTAACTCAACCCTGGATCGTAAAATTCGAAGTCTGATTAGAGTTGTTAAGAACCGCGAAGAAATTTATAAATTGCTGATGCAAAATGACAAGCGTCGAGTAACACCCTACGTGGCTGAGTTTATGATGGATTATTACGAAATTAAATACAAACTTGACGAACCAAACACCGATAATAATTTTCACATCATTGGAGAGTGTTTGAACAATTATGCTACTGCACATCCTATCCGTCCAAACTCGCCCTATTACAACAAAATTAATTATATCATGCAACAAAACATGGAGTCTGGTTTAAGTGAGAAGGACAAAGCGGATTACAAATTTAATAGCGATTTAAAGGAACAGATAAACCGCCAGAAGTACTACAAGAACAACACAAATAAAAAGCTGACTATGAATCATTTCACTTTGATTTTTGCCGCTTATGGTTGCTGTATTTTAATATCGATTCTCATCTTTATCGGAGAGATCGTAAATAAACGTAAAAGATGGAACAACTAGTTGTTAGAAAAAGATTTAAATTATACACCAAAGCGTTTCTAGCACATGCATATAATTATTTGGGAAATAAAACAAATTAATGTTTTCACACGTAATAGTTGTACAAAATGTTGTCCTTCAGTTTCCGTTTTTATGAGAAAATAATTAAGGTTTTGGTACAAAAAAAACAAGTTTGTAAGAGAAAAAATAGTTTAGTTTACAACAACGAGAGATCAGACTTCTCGAAAATTAAAAGTTAGAAATATTTTTTTCCGTTGAACAAATAACAAAGTGAAATGGTGAATTTACATTTTACAATTATATTTGTGGTTTGTGTGATGAGCTTGTTGACTTTGAGCTACTCAGCTAATTCGAAGATTAATATTTGTGAGTTCATGATTTCACAGTTCTCACTTTAAAATCAATATTTTTGAATTCAATTTGTGTTTCATTTTAATAATTTGACAAATAATTATATTTTTCTAGTTTTCATCTACGGAATTGACCATCAAATAAAGGATATCGTACTGAATTCATTCAAATCTCATAACTCTGGATATCTGGGACAGATTTACACCGTTGAAATAAACACTTCTGACGCACGAAATGCAACGAAAGAAATTTGCTCGCAATGGCGTAGTTCTCTTTTGAATGGTACTGAAAACTCACCGGATGTGATCCTGGACGCTACAAGAGCAGGCGAAGGAGCAACAGCAGTTCAAATTATTACCGCCGCCCTGGGGGTGCCTACGATTTCAACCCAATTTGGTCAGCCTGTAATTTGGAACAATATGAATCAAGATGGGAAGGTCCATCTCGTTCAAATCAATCCTCCTGCTGATATCCTGCCTAACGTCATAAGCAAATTTGCAATGGAGTTTGATAATATCCGGCAAGCTAATTAAACAATCAAAACACTGTCACAATTTGTTTTATCTATTTGTTTCACACAAACATTAATTTTGATTAATTATCATTTCAATAATCGTTATTAAAATGAGTTTAATTTTACTTTTGCAGCAATCTAGCTATTTTGTATGACCAGCACTTTTCAATGAGTCGTAAACATGCGAGCTTATTTTTTAACGTTTATTCACGACATATCTTTCTGAAGATTGATCCATCGAAGAAAGTTTTGATGAAGCAACTGAAATCTGTACGCAAAAGATATATCTTCAATTATTTTGTACTGGGCAGTCGGACAACAGTATCCCACGTTTTGAGAGCTTCGGAGAAACTGCATATGATAGACAAAAAGTACGCATGGTACATCATGTCTCTGGGCGTGGATCTTCCGTACTGTCATCACTGCAAAAACGTTTCGGTTTTTACTTTTGTACCCCACAGTCATCCTGGAATGAACATAAAAGTGGGAACGCCGATCGGACAGTTTTTACCAACTGCCTTTTACTTTGAAATTACAAATGCAATTGTAGCAACCATGAGATCGGCTTTGGAATCGAAACAGTGGGATCAGAGCATTCAGCGAAAAACTTGCGAAGATGTACATCGAAGTCAAACCAGCGACTTGTCTTCAAAAAGTTTTAACTTTCAGGAATTATTTGAACTGGTGGCAGAAGATTATGATTCGTTTGTTTTTGATGATATCAACTGGGGACTAAATAACGGCTATCATCATCCAAACATTCACATGGATATGAAATTAATTGAGTTCAATGAGGGAGACATTACGAAAAATCAGTTTGTTGGAACTTTTCAAATCGATTCAAGCTATTCGATGGAGGTGAACATTTTGGTTTCGAATTCACTCTTTTTAAATTACCACAGATCGTTTTTCCTAATTGGAAAACAATTTTTGTAATTGGTTCTAATTGAAAATATGACAATTCTTAACTATTTTATTATATATTATCATCTCTTTTATTATACGATGGTAATATCATTTTTTAACTTTTTTAGGTGGTCAATAGAAGTTTGATCTCAAATCATATTGCATTAACGAATTATCGTATCGTGACCGTTGTGGACCCACCGTTTGTGATGTACGACAACTTGACGGAAAGATATTACGGCTTTTGCATTGACCTGATAGAAAAAATCAAGATAAAGTTAAATTTCAGCTACGACATTTATGAAGCCAAGGATAATTCTTTCGGCATTATGAATAACGAGGGCAAATGGAACGGGATGATTAAAGAAGTGATTGACAAAAAGGCAGACATAGCCTTGGGCCCATTCTCGGTGATGGCGGAACGGGAAGCCGTCATTGACTTCACGATTCCATTCTTTGAGGTGGACGGCTTGGTTATTCTTTTATCAAAGCCTCCGGCGAGGTCAAGTTTTCTCTTCCTGACAATCCTCAACAACGAGATCTGGTTCAGCATCATTGGCTTGTATTTTGGAACGAGTTTTTGTCTTTGGTTCTTCGACAAGTTCGATAAGTCAAATAAAATCAGTCGAAATAACACGGAGGACGAGAGAATTTTTAATTTCAGCGAGTGTCTTTGGTTTTGTTTCACGTCGTTGACCCCGCTGGGAGGAGGCGCAACACCGAGGAATTTATCCGGCAGATTAATCGCTGCAGTTTGGTGGCTGGTTGGTTTCATTGCCATTTCTACTTACACCGCCAGACTCGCAGCTTTTTTAACGTTCTCGAGATCGCATAGTGAGATTTCGAGTCTTGACGACCTGAGCAAACAGCATAAAATTGCGTATTCTGTAGTTATAAATTCTGTTGAGTATCAATATTTTGAGAGAATGGCACACAACGAACAGAGACTTTACTCGTAAGATCAATTATAATTTACAATTTGTACATTTGTAAATTTCTAATATACAATTTGTGGGGCTTCTGCAATTGCGCCGACATGAAAAAACTAGATAAGATTCCTGCGTTTAGATTACACAGTTGCGCCGAATTGAAATTGTACACTTGTCGGTTATAATCAGATCTGCTCTGAGAAAAATTGGCAAGGCTGCGAAATCGACTCAATTGTGTGTACGAATTTTCAATGCGCACCGGGCGAAGTGCGTCTGAGATACGCTTGCACTTAGTTTTTGATAATGTTCCGAGAGTTGAATCGACTTGAAATTTTGTACACTTGTAGGTCATGATCAGATCTGCTCTGAGAAAAATTGGCAGGGCAGCGAAATCGACTCAATTGTGTGTACGAATTTTCAATTTACACCGGCCGTACTGCGTCTGAGATCTTGATTTTGAATACAAAAAATGATTGATATTTGTTATGAATTCATCTTCGGCGCAATGGCATATATTTTTTTTTATTCCGGCGCAACTGCATGGACACAGAATTAGGCGGAACTGCACATGGATTTAGGCGCAACTACATATGATATTATCTCATCCGGCGCAATTGAGTATCACCCAATTTGTAAATTATAATTTAAAATTAGAATCTTGTGTCATAGAATGTTGTATTATATGAACTACAAACTGAAATTTATATTTGTAATAATTAA
>JAAMPD010001436.1:0-24430 GCA_025266255.1 Trissolcus basalis | reverse complement strand
AATAGTTTCTGGTTCAATACTGGCTAGTTTCTAGCCAGATACTAGCTAGTTCCTGACCAGAGACTAGCCAGTTCGCCTGGCCAGCCACTAGGGGCACAGTGCGTGACGATGCTAGTCAGTTACTGGCAAGTCAGTCAGGCCAGAATCTAGCCAGAAAATAGTAATACCTGGGTAGTTTCTACTAAAAAACTGCTTCGAATTTTTACTTGGGATGATAAGCACGGACCCGTGCATAATGGCACGCATTGATGGCCGTGATATCGACGTAATTAAAGGCCCGTTGTGATCGATCCCTTTATTCGTCGAGGTCTGCATGACTGTCTCTTTTCTTGATTTGTTCGTTGATTTACGTTCGTCCACTTAGAGATTGAAAAAAATGCCGGTGCATGTGTCGAGCATTTTTGTCGTTTACAACAGTGATATCAGTTGAATACAGAAACTTGCATATCCACAAAATAACGATGACAAAAATGTGGAAAAATAATATCGAAAGTTTTTGTTTCCTTATTTTCTGTACAATTTACAAAGTGCACTGTGACATTGTTGAAACTGAAATACATAATTTTACATTTTATATTTATAATAAAATTCTATTGTATTTT
This sequence comes from Trissolcus basalis, assembly GCA_025266255.1. Lineage (NCBI taxonomy): Eukaryota > Metazoa > Arthropoda > Insecta > Hymenoptera > Scelionidae > Trissolcus > Trissolcus basalis. The sequence goes on along the minus strand of JAAMPD010001436.1, from coordinate 23,828 downwards.
ATTTTGAATTTTTTCACGGTTTGATATAATTCTTTAATCTTGAAGAATTTTTTTTTCGTAACATTTGGTTTGAGAGATTACCGAAAAAAGTAACAGTACTTATAAAATCTCGTAAAAATTTTAACGACCAGTTTTTTCTTTCTTTGTGAAAAGGCTGTACAAAACCAACTAATGATTGATTTCGATATTCCAGGTTCGAAATGTCAAAACCAGAGAGCGAGGAAAAAAGGAGTTAATTACCACATTCAAGCAGTGTCTTTCCCTTGAATTTCTCTCTAAACAAACGGCTTTGTGGAAACAAGGTAATTATGATTGATGATTGCCCTGCCGCGATCAATCACACCTTTTTAATTGCTTCATATTTTTGACAGATACTCGGATTTCCTGACATCTACATTCTTTTCTTTACATCCATTAAATTACATTTTTCTCAAATAACAAAAAACTAAAAAAAAATATACTTTTAAAAATATCAAAAAATTAGATCTTTTCAGGCCACGATGGAAAAAAAGGAAATAAACATTTTTGGGCCACCTTTTGTTTAGTAGACAAAGAATTTGGGTTCTGAAGTGTTTCACACTCGAGTGCGAGATATAATCACAGTTCGTACGTGTTAGCCACATGTTTTTGTCCCTTTTTTGCCCCTCGCCCGATGCATGTATAATAATAAGTCTCTGCTCTCCATAAATCCGCATAGTACACGCGTGACTGCACTTTTCAATCCGGACACGTTTCGGCCGTTTAAGAGCCTATCCCCGTGTGTTATTACCCTCGCGTCGACAAGAGCGACACCTCGATAGGGATGAAGTCATATTACCAGCTTAAGTTTCGCGCTAGGGAGAGTGGCATCTTTTTTTCGTCGGTCCGCCAATGTCGCGTCATATTTATTTCAAATTACATGGGCCACACTCTCCGCTGATAAGACCACCGGATTCGCTCCTTTGTTCCGCGAGCACACTGACGCTTTTTTTCGGGGCCGGGATTTTAAAATGATGAAGGTTGACTTTTGCTCCCGAGTAGATCTCTCCGAGATAACTGCAAAGCTGGGGTGGCAAAAGAAATTGGGAAAGAATAATGTGCGACGAAAAATTTTTCGAAGGGACCTCCGGATGAGATTCGGGATTTAGCCTGAGCTAAAGAATCCTTCGCCAGGGGATTCACAGTTCATGTAATCCACGTGTAATTATAGCGGGGAGATGAGATTTATTATTCTCTGCCGTCGCCAACGTGAAACCCTGTAACGTAAAACAGATTCCACTTTTTTTCACCCCATCGATTGTTTTTCCGTTCACGAAATCTAGTTGGGGTTAAAGTTCACGGGTACAGGGCGTTTGATCTGGGCGTTAATCACATTGTTTGATCAAGCGTGACGTTTGTTGAAATCGAACAAATTTCCGTCACTCAACCGACGATTCAAACACGCCAACGATTCTCTCTTAAATGAACATCGCCGGTGGTTTGTGGGTGGCTGAATCACACAATTATCCGTCACTTTCAATTAAATTTAACGTCCATAAATAAATCGTCCTTGCGCGAAACTCAGTGGCACACAAAATTTTTGCGCCCGTTCTCAAATTTGAATATCTTAAAAAGGCGACGACTCTCTATGCAAATGGTATTCTTTCTTCACTTTGAACCGCAAACGCCGTTGATTCAGCGGGTTCTAAGCTTTTCTGCACTCAAACATTTGAATATTTTATGTTGATGGGCTGACTTTTTCCCAACGTTCGCGAGCCGCGGTACCAGACGCTCGCACCTGTCAATACATCAGCCCATTATACTCCACATAATTAACGCATACAAAACGTTCAAACTTATTCGAACAATTTATCATGGTCCGGTCTTTAACGACCAGAAGTTACAAACATTTTAACACTTTTGTTACGGTTGCAGGTACCAATGATCACCATTTCGAATCGTATGAAAAACATTCTTTTTCCCTACCAACAAGTGATTGTCCGATGATGAATGATTCTCAGCAGTCAAAGTAAATGAACGCTCGTCACCGTCGGTAACGATCCAAGGACCCGGTCGCATTGTCTGAAGGCAGCGCTGGAAAATCGGCCGTGACGCTGGAGCGTCGTCATTAGCACATCTGTCACACCGAGGAAAATCGCAGGCTGCTCGTCATTTTCCACGAAAACAGGGAACAGAAACAGGAGTTGTTTTTTTCACGCCAATTTGATCGGATTGTCTCCTCCCGCTGGTGTGGCAAACTGAAACGGCCAATTTGCAAGATGCAAATCCGGTTGAACGTCATGTTTGATTGGTCGAGCGTTTTGTAATTTTTTTTTCTCCAGGCCGGTAACAAGGCTCTCGGTTTGATTTGCGATGGCCGATGGAGGTAACGAGCGAGCCGCGGCTCGACCCCGTAACCCCTTATCACGCACCGGTTCATCTTCTCTTCTGGCTGTTATATTCGTCATTATCTTCAGAGGGAGCTTCTCATTATAATGATTATTACTCGCGCGTTGGCGTTTACGAGCGCGTTCGTTTCAGTCTGTGAGCTTTGATCAGTCTCCGTCTAATCCCCATCCTTATCCATCACGCGACACCTGATGTTACGCCGGTTCTTTGTGCTCTGCCACTTCACAAGGGATGCTACCTTTCTCAGACCCCTTTTCACGCGATCGATCCAAATTACACCGCGTAAATTAGCCGTATATATCTTTTGAAATTGTCACCGAGCTCCACTTGAATGTTCGCTTGATCGCGTTACAAACTCGCTTCTTTGAACTGATTCCTTTTTTGTCGGTGCCGGGGCTGCTGGACTAAATTTCAACTGTTCGCTCCATTGTTTTTCGGTCGCTAAAGTTGCGCAATTTGGTTATGTAAATACATCTTGCAGTTTATCTTTGTATAATAAATTGCATTGTTCGAGAAATTAAGATAGCGCGATAGTTTTCTGCGTGTATTTTACATTCCTTGTTATCACGAAACTTTCTCGTTTAACGTTTTAATTATTGTAATTCCGTTTCAACACCGCGGGTGTCGAACGTTACTTTTTTTTACGATTCGCTCGCATTGCGTCACCGTACTTTTCAGACTGGAAACTATTAATTAAGCTATAGCGGTGAAATTGTCGGTTTTATTAATCGTGCACGCGGTCCACGTGAATTCATTAGGGGATAAGATAAACAAATTTAACAAATTAATTTATATTCATTGGCAATAATTTATTGGCTGATTAAATGCGCACCAGTGAAAATGAGCGAGTTTTTTAATACGCGAAACACGTAATGATCGAGAGATCAATTAATTTTACGGAATCATATAAGTCATTTTGGTGCTTGTTATATTCTGTAGGTGTTGAGATAAGGAGGAATTTGCCTGGGACTTGAATGGGCAATAAGCGTAGCCGATTTTGTTTTTATTGGCCTCAAATGCGATTAGAATTCGGATGAAAATTTACAAACAAAGTACAGAGAATGTAAAGAAGGAAAAGCTAAAAAAACGGCACGACGCGCGATTATGCTGAATCATATTATGCTACGTTCAAATGCACGTCGATTTAATTTTCTTCGACTTTATTCAAATCCGACGGCAACTTTGAATAATGCACTTAAAACGACGAATTTCAAAGCGGCAAATAAAATTACTGTCGTTGTCAAAACAATCAACTTTTTCCTTCGAGACCGAACAAAGCCGTGACTGCGAGCAAAAACATTTTCAACTTTTATTTTTGTTTTTTTTTCGTCCCTTTTAGAAAAAAATCTGACTTTGAATTATCAAATTAATTGAAACTTTATATACTACTATATTTCCAGTTAGTTCAATTATTCTGTGAAATGTAAATCATCATTTGTATCTCTGCTGCTCGTCAGGTATTCATGCGTCGAAAACGTGCACGAAATCTTGACATACCGCGAAACAACGTAGAAATTGTTTCGCCAGGATTCCATCGGCTCGTCTGCGAAACGCCGACAGAGTGCTCGAAAACCCTCGCTGTCTCTGGTTCTTGAGAGAATTTAAGCCGAATAGGGAGGTGTCGCGGTGAGTTTCTCGCTCGTCGCTACTCATTTCGAGAGTGAGATGTATTCTTCTCGGTGCGTCCTTGTTTTGTTTGTCCTTTTTTGTCGGCCGTCTCGTTCTCGCTTTGTCTTGCTGGGACAATTGCCGCTGGCTCTCGCCACAAGAGGACGAGCAAACCTTCAAAAAGTTTAGCCGAGAAAGCCAGCTAATCAGCGCGGCTCAAACTTCATAGCCTCGGGGAAAACTTTCGGTTCTACAGGCGCCGAAAATTGAACGTCAATCGACTCAGTTTTGTTGCGATACATATTTTGATCCCGATTAATGGTTTGGCAGACGGGATGAAACTTCGATACATTTACACGCTATTCATTTTAAGGAGGAAAAAAAAAGTTTCGGATAACTCGATTCGGAAAGCTTGTTAGAATTACTGTTGACGTATTGGGGTTAGGGGCATTGCGTAATATCGGATTTCCAACATCTGTGGAGCCATTTTTTCCAGCTTTTTCCTAAGAATTTTAATGTTCTTGTTTAAATATTGATCCGCCATAAATCTTCAACTTTGAAGCTACACTGGCGAGTGTTGGATAGCAAAATATTTCAGACAGGAAACTCGAGAAACCTAATTTATCAAATTTCATTTTAATAAACCGAAAACAGTGCACAAGAAGTAAGCAAATTACGAAACCACGAAGGAGAATTCCCTCAAAGGGCCGGGCAGAGACGCTGCTTCGAATCATTAAGGGCACGTTCTCAAGAAAAAGATAAAATACAGGGGGAAAAAAAATTGGAAAGAATGAAACAAAATGCGAAACTAAAGTTGAGCGAACATCATAGCCGAATACCAAGATCCTCCGTGTGAAAAACGAAATGCACAAACGCGCGCGGGAGAGCACTCCTTGATTTCACAAATTTACAATTCAATAAGTGTCCAACCAGGCGGGCGATCATTAGCAAATACTGGGCGCGCGTTTAATTGGCCGTAACACGTCTAATGCCGCGGAACTTGCGAATTTAATTAACTTCGTCGCCCGGATCCGGATCAAAAATTCACACCAGGCAATCAGAGCGGTACCAGCAGAGCCCGGCTGAAAACATTCTGCCAATGTAATCGGGCCTGATTATTTATTGCTCGCTCTTATATTCGATTTGGTTCACCGACAAAAGGGAGCGACGTGTATGTGTATATCTATAGTGATCCCTGGCAATTTATATAAAGCCCTGTCGAAAAGTCGATTCGTCCGGCTGATTTCCCAAACTTGCATTTACGTAATAATCAAATATTTGTATACAATCGAAGACGTACCATTTCCCATTGAATCGCGGATTGGCGTGCGCTCGAATGAACAATGCGCATTGATTTTGTGACGCGTCGCGGTCAGTTTATTTCTCTCGAATGCCCGATTGCGCGATTGTCTCTCCCGCGGGCCGTTTTCGTTTGACGTTAACGTCGCATTTTTGGATTCTGGTTTTTCGCTGCGTCAGCGCCAAAATAAGGGCTTGGATTTGTATGCGCGCACGCGGATAGGCTCGTTAAAGGATGGGTCTAAGGCCCGGGCCGTATATTACGTATAATTGACAGCCGTTCGGGCACGTTGTTTGCTTTGCATGGACATTGAATTCGCATGAAAAGGGATGGATGGATCCGACGAGCGCAGGCCCCGCTTCCCGTTCTGCCACCTCCCTCTCCCGAAAACAAAACCCGACGATGATTGATGAACCAACACGAGTTGCGCGCGATCTTTACGGCTCTCGTAGCCGTAAAATCGGCTCGGTTTTATCGCTCATTTGGATCCGCGCGCCGCATCCACCGAAACGTCATTATTCGTCGGCAACAAAAATTATTTTGACCTTAAAACTCGCTCTCCAAGTAACCCCTCGATAAATCCTCTTGTAAGTTCCGCGCAGGAAATGCACTCTGTCGGTACACTTTTATTTTTGCTCCAAGAGGATAGTGTACGACGATATCCGGCACGCTTGTAAGAAAAATTTTGCCAGCATCCAAAAGATAGAACAAAATCCGCCTGTGAAAAAGCCGTCGATCCCGCGCGAGATCAATGCTTATTGACTGCAGGCAAACACTGCAGGACGACGATTTGATTTGACACGAGTCGGAGAATTTTGCAGAACTTTGATTCATCCTCCGTAGATGTCAAAAAGTCTCAGTGTTATATTCCCGCGTCGTTTTGCCGTTACTTGAGTCGTTCGAAACAAAAATGTCGGGAACACAATTTTTGCATTAGCCCAAAGAGTTTGGCATCAAATTGACTTTCAAATCGCGCGGCTTGGACGTCGAAAGAAATCTTATCTTTCGAAATAACCGAGGCACGTTTCCGCTCCGCGAAACTCGCGTTTCTCATTGCATTTCCATTTTCAGAGTGCGTTTCTTTAATTGCGAAGCGCCGCGCGAATCACTTTGTTCGCTGCTTCCGGGTTGAGCGTAAAAGGTTCGGGGTCTAAAGTGATTTGTAATTTTTCATATCCAGCGCGGATCACGATTCTTGAACAACACGCATCGTCGATTAACGAGCGTTGGAATGGGGGCAAGGCTCGTAAAATCTTGTCGATTGTGCCGGTAAAAAAGCAGAGAGTTCTCGACGCCTCGGGGAGCTTGCAGCTCGTTAGGACCTAATTGCGCCATGGAAAAGCGTTTGTACCTTAGGTGCAGGGCAATATTACATGTCAGCCCACGAGTGCATCTCAATTCGTAAAATTTTCGACTCGTCGTTCAAAAATTATACAAACAGTTGGATTGTTCCATTGGCTCTCGTTCCTCTCCGGAATTAAATTTCCACGTTTTTACAACTCGGCTCGCGTTCTTGCGATCGTTCATTTTTTTTTTTTTTTTACAACCCACCCTGGTACGCTATTTCCCTCGACGATTTTCTTTCTCGATGCGATAGTCAGCGGAGAATTTAAATTTTATTAATCGTGTGTTATGTGCCACGTAATGCCTCCTGCGTACCGTCTAAAACTGTCAGTTTTTGATTGATGCTGATGAACGAGTTTCAATCAGCGATTGCAACCAGCTGGAAAATTTGAATAACATATCGAATCCAAACGTCGAAGTGAGAGTCTCTGACACGTCGACGAAACAAAGTTTGCGATCGTAATTGAATCGGAGTTGGCAACGAGGAAAAAAAGAATTGTAAAAAAACACACTTTCGGACAGAAAAAAGGTCACCAATTCTTTTTACCCATTTTGCTAGTGCAAATAAAAAGTATCTATTGAGGTTAACGATGAATGTTGAACTTGGTCAATCAAACGTACCAGTTATAATTTAAATATAAAATTGCTTCTATCTTTTCCGATGGAAACTGTAAATTCGAATGAAACAACTAGACTTCTATTTTTCTTTCAAGAAAATTTTATTCCACCGAAAATTATTTTAATAAAAATTCATTCATCAGCCAAGTCTGTTTCAATTGGAATCACGTTAATTCAGTCGTAGAAACCAGAACTGTAAAAATACATCTGGCTTGATTATTATTTTATCATTTCAATAATAAACGTAGTCGTAATTTTACACGCTGTTTATTTATGAACAGTAAATAATTTTTCTAGAGATTTAATTGCGAAAGAGTAACATTCTTTGATTAAAAATAAACTCAATCAATATATTCATAATTAAGTTTTCACCATTGAAGTGGTCTAATCAAAAATTTGCTTTGCATTCATAGAAGCATAACTTGAACAATTTTTTTCATCCAAGAGACGATTAATTGTCGACGAGATGAAAAATTTAAAAACGTACAAGAAAAACAAATGCGCAGCAGTTTTTGAGATAAAAAAAAAGAGGCACTTGAAGAGGGATATGAAAGCCTGCGTCGCTTAATACTCGAAACGCTTGTAATAAGCGCTTGTTAATACAACCCGTTGACTCACGGCCGTGCGAAATGCTAAGTGGATCATTTGTTACGGCACGTTAAAGAAATTCTCCGAATCTTTAAACTGCGTATCGCAACGCGTATTGATAACTACCGGTGTCCGCGTGGACGTCTAACGAATGCCGCGCGTGTGCGATTTACTGTCGAGTTTATATATGACCGCGCGATAGAGACACTGATGCCGACGACAGCAAATTTTATAAGCCCACATTTACGACAACTAACGACGCGCGCGATTTTCGTCCGATTGCAAATGAATGGCCGCGTATATCTGTTGCTGAATCGCGCACCTTTTTAATGGCTCGTATAATGGACTGTTTCACATGACCTGAATTAGTTATTCGTTTCGAAATGTCTGACACCGTCAACTCATCACATTTTTCGAATCACTGATGTTCATTTCTCGATTCCCGTTCCCAGCCTTGTATAATCTTTGTAATCTTTCATCTAGAATTTTTCATTCATCTTGCACCGAGATTTTTGAAATGTACAATTTCAAATTTTTTGACATGTATCTATTTTCGTGAGCAATTATATTCCAATTTTTCAACTATCGATTTTTGAATGATTTATGATGTCAAAGTCTGTGAGAAATGATTGAAATTGAATAGTTTTTCCAAAAAGATTAACGACTATGGGAGATCTATCTCAAAGCCATACACCTGTTTTATTTATGATGTGTAGTAAAGTCAGTTTGCAAGATCAAATGAAGTAATCTTGTTGAATGTTCGAGCAGATTGGCCATCTGTATACCCCACAATAAAGATTGATAGCTGAACAAGTACGAGTTGAACGAACACGACGCAGCCAAAGGTTGATGAATTCCAACTACCTAATATAACGCTTAGCCCTGCGATATAGCGATTCATCGGAGCGATCTCGCGCATAAATTATGTAACGCGGATCAAATTGTTTCGGCATTGATTTCGAGCACGAAGTAGTTCCCTCTTTGTAACGGAATGAGCACGAATGTTGTCCGAATAATATAATATTTCAATGGTTCCAAAGCGTTTAGAATATTTGAAACGAAAAACGAGTTGGAAATTTTAACTGACGGAGAGGAGGTTGAATATGGAAATTATATAATTATAGAATATACAAGACCGAAATATTTAAGAAGGCGTTAGAAAGAACCTTACGGGTATTAAGAGATTAAAAGGTGCCACCCGATGACAGGAGGGCTCCGACAAATCGAAAGCGTGACTTTGCGATTATTCAGTCAAAATTCTGTACAAGACAGGTGGTTGAACTTTTTTCTGACTCCAAGCCGACAATTTTCGACTAATTTTTTCGATTTCGTGAGAACACACGTGTTTCGCAATCATCAGTTTTGTAAATTTTTTTTTTTTTTTCGCATGACACACTGAGGAACACCGTCTGGTATGTTTACGTAGTGAGGTCTCGATTTCATTCACCTCAAAAAGTACAAATCATCCGGGGTCCCTATGGGAAGTATGCGAGAGATGAAATATGATTCAGGCGATTTTTTTGTCACCCGCGATGATGGAATACTGTTGTTTCACCGGCATTGTGGCGTGCAGTCATTTACATTGATTTTCGTGTAAGGAACGGAGGTGTGAAGCGTGAATAAATTCTTCCAGGAAAGCTTCATTGATACCCCTTTTTTATTCATGGTTTTTTATCGCGTTGCTTTGTTCATATCCTTGTGAAATGTTGACGTTTCAAATGAGAAAGCAAAATAAATTCGAGTCGAGGAAATTTCATAACAAAAGGTGAAAAATAAAAATAAGAAATCAAAATGGGCGTGAAAATGTAGACATAAGAAGTATGCGTAAGCTCGGAGAAATAATTTGGAGTAATGACGAGGAGTCGTGGAGGAATGATTTGTTATCGAGAAACGTGATGGAAAAAGTACTTGATTTCACAAAGCAGGAAAATTTGTACGAGTAAGAAGAGATACGTTCGACGTAATTTTTACAGCCGTTCCGATGATTCCGTCTGAAGCATTGCAAGAAAATTAACCGGATTACGCACCGGCTTTTTCGCTCTGCGAGCACGATGCGTTCTTATTAAATTTATCGATTTCTCAAAAACAAAAAATGTACACAATGCCTGGAGTAATTTGTGATGAGTTATATTCAGCTGCATACAACATTCCAATCTTGATATTCTGAGATTGTAGAATGCAACTAAAGCTAAAGCAAAACGAACGTTCAAGCTATTGTGAATTTCTTGTCAAGATGATTATGAAAAATTCGTTCCGAAAGATTAACACATACCAATGAAAAATTAGAAGATAGTTTTGAGAGTTGAGGTTGAAAAAGCAAAAAAAGAAAAGGAAACAAATAAAATAGACGTGACCGTAGTCTCGCTGAACTAATGGAACTAATAAAACCACAACGAAACAAATCACGTCTGAACTAACTTGGTTGACAAAGTTGACGTAATTGTATCGAAAGGAATAAAAAAATTTGTCCAGAGGAAGAAAAAAAAAAGAAGAAAAAGAAAAATAGTCGTTTTATTTACCGTTTAATTGTATGAAATGTCTGGCTGAGAAAATAGTCTTGGGTGATTTGGAATTCATGTCACAGGTTTTTCCCCGTCGAAACAATAGTTTATGATTTTTTTGCTGTTCTGCCAACAACTTTGTTTTGCGCCGCATTTTTTAAAACTTTTGCATGCATAAATAACAAATTAACGCAGCAACGATTTCGAGTTCGAAACTTTTTGAAATCCAATTTACTCCGTCTGAAAATTTGATTCTGATTAAGGAATTAAAGGCGGTAAAAATAATTCTTTATGATCCTTATTATTCTGAGAACCAATTTCGAATGTGGAAAAGTGGGTCAGAGAGGAGCAAAACCCAATCGGCGCAGTTTTTCTCTCCCGGGTTGATTAAATGAATAGTATTCATGCACAAGCCATCGGGCTGTGTGCATGTGTGCGTACGGAATTCAAAAGTTCCGCTTACAAGCCACATAAGAAGAGCAAATAATTTGCGCATTGATTATAGCCGGTGTGTAAGTGTGGGCAAAGAAATGAAATTTGCGCGAAATTTGCATTTACAGGGTCTTATATTATAACACTCACACGATAACGCGGCCGAATTTGCATGATATTTCGTGCGATTAGCACACCGGACTGCTGGCAAAAATTGCAAGATATGTCGTGTAATTTACAAGACACGAACGCGAGATAAATTTGACTAGGCTCCTGGACATGTGGCGAGTCTTCGTTCACGGTAATAATCGTGCAAAAAAAGGAACCCGCTCGGGGTCTCGGTGATGGTCTGCACGCGTTCGTCAAACCATTTGGCGGACCGGTTCGATTGCGGATCGACGGAAGGCGGACGAACGGAACGTACCATTTATACGATAGTTACGCGCGATAGGTGAAGAGCCGAGGAAGACGCAGGCCAGGGACCCGCTGAAAGACGAGGACGCAGAAAATAGACATCGCGATTACTTTGTCCGTCCGCGTGCACGTTGAATCATCCGGTCGGTTCCCTTTCACGATGCCGATGGCAGCCGTTCCCGCATCAAGGCCTGTGGTCTTCTCGGAGCGAGCATAATGACTCAATCCGCGATCCACCTTGCCCCCACCTTCTTGTCGACGAGCCATCGTTCATCCGTCCCTCTCTCTTTCTCTCTCCTTCCCCAGCGCTGATGCGCTCTCGTTTTATTTCTTCTGCTGGCTCTTCGCGCTCGGGCTCCCACCACTCTCGCTCACACAAACCTTCCACCTTTCGCTCTCGGCCACGGATTATATTATACACACCCGTTGGTTCCTGAAACCGGCCGACCCCCGAGATAATATTCACGGTTTCTTCTCTCCAAAGCGCAACTGCTTTTGACTTGCCTGCCCGTCTGCCTCTGTTCCTTCATTTTGTGTCTCGCTCGCTTTTTTTCTCGGCCCCTCTCTCTCTCTTCCTTTTTTTCTTTTCACTCTCGATCCCTTGGCTTGATGGCAGTTAGCGCCATCGCGTGACATTATTAGGGGGGCGCAATTACCGTTGCGGTTTGTAAGCGACGTACTAAAAAATAGATCCCAATGGCACTGTAATCAAGACCAAATGCACATAAATTCCTTTAGGTGGCCAGTCTCTCGAGGTTTATTTTGCTCCTTCGCGCAGCTCTGAGGTGACCGTCGATTCTCTCGTTTTGACATCTGTGATGGATCTGTTTCACGCTGGCGCTCTTGTAAGACCAAACACAGTATAGATTTTTTTTTATTTATTCACTTCAGCTATGGTTGAATTCCTTTTTTCTATTTATTTAAAAAAACAAAAGTAAAACAAGTTTTTTTTTTTTGAATTTTTCAATAACCGTCCTTGGGAAACATTTTGTATACACTTTTTAAAGATTATATCATGGCAACATAAATTCTATTTCATATTATTTATTTCCGAGATTAAGAATTTATATTTTTATGGTTTGAAGGCTTCCTTATTGGTATTTGTTTTTATTTCTGTAAACATTGAGAATATAAAGAATCGACTGGTTTGCAATTGATTTAACAAATTAATCGAATACATTTATTCAAGTAAGCCCGAAATAATTGTCGAGTTTATTCTTTTTTGATTTTTCAAAATTGTCAATGACTTGCGAATAAAAAGATAAGCCTCATCTGTAAATGTTCAATTTTCGACTCGGAAATAGCATTAGGGTTCTGATCCGATCTGAGAGCAGGTATAACTCATCCAAGCTTCAGGTTATGAAAAGATTTTTAACACCCATCGACACAATTACTTGGCGATCAGTGAGTCGGTTGAATAGGTTTTAAGTCTCCTCTGCATCGCGTGTCTGATACATCATATATTCTCACGGATGATCCAATAAAACACCCCAAAAGTAGCGTTATTCAATTTTTCAACAAAATTGGATTTATTTTCGCGGTTCCAACACTCACCGTGCGGTACACAGCAGGAGCTTACACCCAAGTCGAGAATTTAATGTTCAATATCAAGTTTCGGGAACTCATTTTATTAAAAGCACATCCTGCGAAGCCGCGCTTGATCGATGAATTTTCATTCACTTAATATTAAATACTGAAATCGACGTAAGTGCATACCGCGCGTTGATTTTGAAACAAAATTGCAAACTTTTTCCCATCGCCTTCTCCGCCGAAACCGTTGCACGTTAATCAGTTTTTTGAACGCAGTCTCGCTCCGCAAAAATGCACAAGGATTCGCGCTATTGAAGAGGCAGCAGGAATGGAAAAGAAGGGGGGGGGAAGGGGTACGCAAGTAGGAGAGTAATCGATAGGTGGATCGGCGATTGTGAAGGTGTTTTGGAGGGCCTTTTGTGCGAGCTGGTGAAAAGGTGTGCTCGCATGTTATCGTTCGGTTGTCGCGACGGGACCTTTCAGTAATCAGCAGATTGCCGAGTCACTCGACGAGCGAACCTCGCGCGCCGTCAACTTTGGCCACGCATGACCGGGCTATCACGGTGTGGCGTGACGCCGTGGTATTCGACTCTTAATTAAATTTCCATTGTGCGACTGGAGAATGAACGATTCTTTGTGCAAAAGGAAAAGAACCCGGGATCTTGATCGATTCAGCCGTTAAGTACCGTGCACAATAATGCGCTATCGCGAACGAACCGAATTGTGTCCATCACGCTGGCGCGTATGACACCCGTGACGACATGATCGCCTTCTTTTCCTTCCGCCATCATCTTTTTAATGAGACCTTTTTCTCTGCGCCCCCTCCTGACTTCTGTTGCTCGTTTTTGTCCGACACGTGTGAGTTTTGTTCCAACCCAGGACCGGATGATTCATCATTTTTTTCGTCCCTGCGCCATTCGACCCTCCATTCAATTTTTTTCATGACAGCTTTTTTTTAGACCAAATTCAATGATTTGCGGGTTTGCGTTATTCCGCACTGTCACGGCACACAGGATGCCATGGCTGAGTGTAATTGAACTCTTCTTCTCGGCTAGTTTTCGCTCTCAGGTTTATTATTTTCGGGCCAACTTATTTTGGAACTTTCTGCTTTTTTCATGGGACCGTCCTTTTTTTCGTCACAGGATGATATTCCGTTCCTTCTCAGAGACGCTCTCGAGCAGATATTACTGCGAACCCAAAGAAATAAAAAGAAAAAAAAATTGAATAAAAGAACGAGAGCACACGACGTCAGCTCGCGTTTTCAAGACACGATGAAGTCATTACACATGTTTTAATAGTTGGGATTATGTTTTTTTCTGTTAGTTTGTAACAGACCGGCAAAAAAGAATGACTGTGCCTCTTTTCCCTTTGAAATTCGTTTTGGCGAGATCTAATAAAAACTATTTTCTTTGAAAAGTGTTTAACTGTAACTTCATCTCTCGGACGGCTTTATTCTGGTTGTCTGGTCTGTCCCTCGTTTGCTTCTTCTCTATCGTGACAAAAAGCGGCGTCCCAATCAACTTACCTGAAACATAAAAAATAAAATCAGATTAAAACATCGGGCCTGAACAGAAAACGACAGGATGTATAAACGTCAAAGATATCGGTATCGCACACGGCGTTACAACGAAAGTCAATAGCCGATAATCCCGTGGCCGGAATTCGATCGTCAGAAATTGGCGCGAAAATGACTGTGTTTCGGGGCCGGGCGAATCGTTTCGAGATAAGTTTATTTCGAGTCGAAATTGAAGTATCGGAATGGACTCGCGCGCGCGCGGTCGCGCACAACTCTCCGGACAATCGTGCGCGCAAGAAAGACGCAACTCCGGACGTGGTAAGAGAACCTGTTATTTCGTTCTCAAGTCTGAGATTACACGCTGTCACGGCGTTACGAAGAGAAGGAGCGATAGAGGAAGGAGGAGAAAAAGCGCCCGGTGCTCTCCTCGTGAGCTCTGTTTCTTTCTTTGCCGCCGCGAGGCCGTCCATTGCTTATCGCGGCGACGCGTATATACGAACATTCCGACGCCTTATTCGCGCGCGATTACCCTCTCGGCGCTGTGTGTGCTTTGGCGGGCCGCGCTTTCTCGCGTCTCGCTCAAGACACGCAGCGGCGCAAAAACTAACAATAACAAAAAGCTCGCACCACGGATACGCACGACCATCCGTTCTGCAACGACGTGAGGAATTCGCGTAATTGTGGCAAATTGTTCGCAACTAAATGTTAATTTGTGGAAATTTATACGCATCAATTACAATTTTTTATTTAACGATTCAGCGGTGAATCCCTAATGAGCTCTTGATTAAAATTGTTAGCACTTGTAGATGCTTTTGATTTATGAATAAATTTTTCATCTTTCATCTTTGTCGCCCGACCGAGGTGATGCACTTTCGGTCGATCTCGAAACACGTTGCGATTTTTTGTCCTTTTTTTTTTCGAAAAAAATATAACGCGGAAAAAGCGCGTCGGCTTTCAAGTTCGGGCTTTCGGCGCGATGAAAAATGAATTTCATTCACGAGTTTAATTTGGTGTGATGAATCAAAACTTTGGCAGTTATGTGTTTAAACAAAAATGGGAGACTTTTATTTCGCGGCGGCCTGAAACTTTGTCGTCCATAAAATATAAAAATGAATTTGAGTTTTAGGACTTTGAACGGTGTGATCGCATCAAACTCTCTAATCGAACTGGCTTTTTGTTCGGCGACCGAATTTTTCGTGCGACATTTATTTTGACGTTTGTGCGCCAGCCAAACATTTATACGTTTTACGTTTCGATTCAGGTCATTTGAGATCGTAACTTTTTTGGCCGATGCATTGTTTTATATTGAAGTTTTCTATTCTGGCATGGCTCCCGTCGCTGAGGATTCATTTTTTTTCGCCAAACCATTGGCCTAAATCGCTCGCAGAATTTGATTCTGATGCATCGATCGGTTCAAATGGAAAGCGCAATATTCTCAACGGTGCACAGCGTTGCAACGAAGGAACTTTGTTTTGCGGCAACAAACGCGATCACAGCGCGTGCTTTTTGCAATTTTTCTCCTCTCAGGACTTAATTTTTATTTATCAGCTAGTCCGTATCTTGCCGAAGGCGTTATTTTATTAGCATTTTTCTCACCCAAGTGTAAGTAACTAGAACGTTGTGTGCACCGATTTATTTATCCGTGCAATATTCTTACGCAATTAACACCCGGACGATTTATAATGCAAATAACGATGGAGCAGTGCAAACAGACGATCAATTTAGTGCGATCGCATCTGCGTTCATTAACACCTAACTGCGAGATTAACGATACTTGGGATCATTCTGATTCGCGCGTGTAATAACGAAAAAATAATTATCGTAGGAAACATAGCGATCGTTATACGAGCACTGCCGGGCAGCCAGCTGGCAATTTTGACCGGAGCGGAAATAATGGTCCGCGCCCATGTACTTACAAATCATTGCTAATTTTTACGAAAATATATAATGTCCAATTATTTAACATATAAATCCAATTCCAACGCGCGCGATGAATTAATGGCGCAGTTTCTCCAAGTCCTAAGCCCGTTTAAGATATTTATTCAAGGGGCTGGAATAAAATGAATCTTTTTTTTTTTTCAATGTTCGGTTATATAAAGAATTTTATTTCGTGAAAATAAGAATTTTTTATGAATTTTATTTGAAACCAGATGGCTTCATGAAAAGCAATAATAAATTTAATCTTTTTTTTTGTAATTGTCAGATTTAATTTTGTAATTTGTTTGTTTGATTTTACGTTGTTCGTGTACAGCAGGAAAAGGATTGAGCTTTAATTACTTGGTATATACAGTCGGATACATTCGTAAAACGTTAATTGATTTTTGTATTTCAATATTGAACAATTGTTGCTGGACAGTCGTCAATTTTAATTTGTAATCCTTAATGCTGCGACGATAAAGCGAAAAACTATTATTCCCTCCATTATTTTCGTTTCAGCCTAAAAATCAATGTATCGTAATTTGTATTATAATTTTCATAAAACGATGCCAAAGTCGAAAAGCATTTCCACTCGGTTGAAATAAATAATGCAATTTTAATCGTTTTCAAGCACTTGTAAGTTATTCTGAGATACATTTTGTATGGAAACAGAGTGTTGCATATCTTTGACGAGAATTCAGATTTTATTCGTCATCTCTGTGCTGCATGAAGAAGCACGTCATTTTGAATCTGACGTGCATATCATATCCTAGGCCAGAAACACTGCTACGTCACTTGATATCGAATTTAAAAAAATATGAGATTAGTTTCGATAGTGTTGGAAAAAAAAATTCGCCATTTCTCACATCCTGCAGTGATAACATCATAAATGTGCAATATGCAATAATGTGTTATCGGAAAAGTTGTTGGTCAAAAAAAAAATAATAATAAAAAAATAAAGGTTAGAGTGGATTTATAGTTTTGATTTTTTTTCTAAATTGAAATAACGTATCAACGGTTTTGTTTTTATTTTATTTTAATTATACCAGAATTCGTTCGAGGGATTTTTATTTTTGTGGCATTGAAATTGTAACAAGTACATTTTCAGCGTCTTATTATTTTTGAAAAGACGGAATATGAAAAAGACTCAGGTGCTGAATTGAAATTTTCATTCATGAAAAATAAAGAAAAGGGAATTATGAACGTCACATTTTAACTTGAGGGTATTTATGTTAGAATGATATTGATTAAAAAAGAGTGTATCCGATTGAAAGACGATTTATCAACTGGCACAAAATGTAATAAGTTACCCTCGAATATGCCCGGTTGAAATTTAATCCGTCTACATTAATTCTATTATCTCTCCCGCAGAGAGGCAATTCTTTCAATAACATTCTGTTATACTTTTGATATAATCATCTTCACTGGAAATATAACATACAGATCCAAGACATTCAGAACAGATATACTCAAAGGTGTACGGTAAACTTTGATTTAAAAAAATCAACCGCTCACAAATAAATTACCGAGGTTGATTTAGACCGAAAGATTTAATCTAATATGAAAGAATCAACGTCGACTTTTGTTGGGAATTTTTTTTTCATCCATCACATCCGCGTGAACGATAAACATTGTTGATTCAAATTTTGTTCTATCTATATTGTTTTTGAAGCTATCGTGTGTGTCTATAATACTATTTTGTTATGGCATATAATTTTTAACAGGGGTATCATTTTTTCAGGGTTTATCTATAGTGTCTGATACAAGCCATTTGAGCGTGGAGATATCTTGCTGTGATCATGGTAAGAGTTTTTAAATTGGAGTACAAATTGATCGTGTTTGAACGTATCCCTACAATCAATGATGAATGAAAGCATAACTCAACATAATCTTATCTCGCACTCCCTGAACGATCCTAAACAACAATTTATTAATCTATTCTGAGGAGCATGTAAACACAATTTTTCCACAAGTATTGTTGGTGAGTGGATCATTTATTCATGTCCATAATACCATCCAACTCATAACTATATTTCTTGATTAAACTGCGTCCCAGTCATTATTCATCCGTGTTACAACCTAATCATCACCAACAATCATTAACCCCCAGTTCATAAATTCGGATCAAGAAGCCGCGGCTTAAGCACAGTATATACACTTTTTGTTGTCTCATTTCTTTCATCATCCCTTAGAAACAATTTCTTATTAGCCCTTCATTTACGAATTTTCAGTACAAATGTTATTTTTGTCTCACTTAAAACTTAACAAACTTCATATTTTCTTATACCATCTTGTTGTATCAGCTTGTTCATTCTTTTTTACTCGCTGTTTTGAAATTCTTTTCTGTAATTAATTTTTACAAAACAAAACACGCTTAATAATTTTGATTTTATGACAGAGTTTTCACATTTTGCTTGGTATTATTTTCATTTCTTTCACGAACGAAGGATTGCAACATTGAAAAGACGTTTAAAACGAAATTTGCTGCTTGGTTTGATGGCTGGGAGAGTCGAGAGGATGAGAGGAATAAAGAAACAAAGAAAAGTCACAGAGTCATAGAAATATGTAGCAAGACGAACGACATCGAGTGGCGCGTAGCTGCCGTAAATAAAGCAATGCGATCGCGTAACCGGGGTCCGTGATTCGTGGCAGTGAAGCGTCTGTGAACTTACGAGAGAGTGAAACAGCGAGCCGGCGACGCACCGTCGGCGAGACGAGCACACCCGTGGGGGGATAATAAATATAAAAAGAGACGAGGGCTGCGGGATTATACGTATATGACGGGACAGAGTGCGGAGGCGAGATGATATCTAGCCGTCGAGGGCACGATGATAAATCCGCAGGTTGCGCAGCCGCCACGGCAGTAGTGGACGAGGTCTTCGGCGAGTCTTTGTTCCGGTCATCGGCGCGGCCAGATCGATGCGATCCTTCGTTACCGCGAGATTCACGACACCCGTCGATTTATTTCGTATTATTGATTTTTTATCGCGACAGTATGCGGAAACTCCTCTTAAAACCTCGCGCCTGAAATATTATGCAATAAAACATAAGGCTTTCGATCTATTACGCATTGAGCACCGCCTGTAAATCATTCGGATTCTTTTGCTTCCCTTTTTCCTTCTTGGCCTTTGGAATGTTATATATAAATTTTATTTTTTCAAGGTCTCCGTTTAAGTTTGTGAATGGAAGTGAAAGAATCTTTGGTCTGATAAACTTTGAACGTACGACGCTTAGTTATCGTAAAACTGTTACAATGAAATGCGTCTGTTTCAATGTTTATGAAAAATTGTGAATGTAAATTGCATGGTTGTGCGGTATATATTTACAAACAGTTGGCTATTGCGGAATAGTTTGAGTTTGAGTACCGTGTATCGGGAGAATTAAAACAAACGCGCTCTTTGGTATTCAAAATGACAAACGATGACACGCGTATTGTAATTTGAACCAAGAATAAGTTTGTACATTACAAACTGCACGTTCGCAAATGAAGTGTAATGACTCGCGCGATCTAAAAATAGCTGAGCCAGGCTTAATAATTCGCAGTCTTTAAATTGCAGTCTAGATTTTTAAAGCCGTGTGATGTAAACGACTGAATAATATATATGGGACGTTTTTCTATTGCTGAGCTTCGAGACAACGCACAACGATAAATCAGTATGCATTTTTTATGCCCCTTGTTTTCGCGCAGAGTGTAACGTCTCCTTTTCAATTTTATTACACAACATTTCCCGTCGAGGTTTATTTTTAAACTGCATTCATCCTCGACTGCATTTTCGCCATGCCAAAATAACCAAACTTATGAATTGGAACAACAATTTTATTATTCGCAAATTAACGGGTCCAGAGAGTGCATGTGCTGCACGAACATTTTTTTGTAATTCTCATTTGACAGTAAAATTGGTTGGACAATTTGAATCCAAAGTCTCTACACAAATACAATTCTAATTTACACGACCAACAAGCAAAATCGTTTCGCTGGGGGGAAAAAAAAGTAACAAGAATCAATAAATGCTCTCGATTGTATTCGTTTGGCAAACACAATAAATGGAACCTGCGCGGGACAAATTGAATAAACACTTAAACCGATCATTAATAAAATTGGTCGAAAACAAACGGCGAACCCGCGGCTATTGCAAACGTACAATTAAACACAACACGTGAAAATAGAACGCCAAGGAGACGTTGCATTTTATATCATAATAATACACTTTGTAACTAGATGATTAAACGATGATCAAACGCAGCTTCGAGATATCCAGGCGTGTTCTGAAAATGCGCGACAAAAAGCCGCTGCAAATGTCGAGCGCCATAATTCTCGTTTTTCAAATGCCTCTTCCGATTGGCACGGGGGAAAAAAAAACGCCGCGGTTTCAGTCGCTTGGCGGAAGTCCAAGACGTTATTTTTTGTTCAGTCGTGTCTGACATCGGCGTATCATCGGAGAGAGAAAACGCGTTCGCGCACGACAGACTCCGAGACCTCTGAGTATAATCGGCCCAAAAGAAAAGGGAGGCGATGATTTAATCCGCTAACAGAGGTCGTTTGCCTGAAACGCAAACTTTTTATATCCTGCAATTCTATCCAAACTATAAACACATTGTTCGATTAATCGCTCATTGAGTGACGTTCAAGATTCAAATCAGTAAAAAAAATTGGCAAACAACGAATTATGCATTGTGTTCTCGTGATCGACTATGTTCGATGCAAAAATTTGACGAGCGAAAGTTGCGGCCTGATACCAAGTTGTGCAACAGTTAAAAACCACACGTCAAATTAAACTTGCGGCTAATCGGCTTATCGCAAGGGCGATCCACACATTTTAATTCATGGAAATTTATTGTAGCAACGCCAAGCGCCTAATCTGTCGATATGTGTAATCGTCGATCAGTCAGCCGTGCTAACAGACGGGTTATGAATTTGTTGCTTTTTTTTTCATGTTCGTTCGTTTGGCTCGTACATCAAGTGAAATGGTCGGAAAGAAGTTTCGTTCGATTAACAATTAGTTTATTGAATTTTTATTAGCTGCCAGGGCATGTGCGTTGACACAACATTGAGAAGAAAATTATTGTTTACCGTTTCGGTATAACTGGGTTTTGCGTTTCATGACGTCCGTGATAATTACAGCGAACCAGTTTTCATATTTTGTTTCGTGCATGGAATTTTAATCGCGGGACAAAATTCGGCTGCCCAATTATTTCATAACAGTTTCCTTTGTGTTTCGATGCACTCGGCGATAAACAAAATTAAGTAATAAATTATTAATACACATTTTCTGAGAGAGTATAAAAAACAAAGATTTCTAGAGTTTCAATATAACGTGCTGATCTGAATTTCAGAGAAGGTATTCCATCGATAGAATTAATAACGATAAAACTCATCGTATAACTTCCAATACCAGATCGCTCCATCATAATTAAAACTTTTATCAAAGCCATTACATCTCTCGTTCACATAAAATGTTGAAAATTTTTGGTGACACAGTTATTGAACGAACAATGTATAACGCTGTAATGTTCGCGAACAATTACGGCCGAATTGTAACGCAAAAAAAACAAACAAACAAAAAAACGAAAAACTTGAAAACTTGGTGGGAATGGCGAATCGATTGGAACAAAAGAGCGCAATATTGAAAGCTGCAAGTGAAACGTTGGAGGAAAAATATTTGGCGTACTTAAAACCGATGCGCGATGACTCGGATACAAAGGCAACAATGTGACGAATCCCGAAAACACGTTGCAACATTTTTCCCGTGTCAGCGGCGCTATTAATCGTCGATGAGCGTTCGGATAATAGGAACGCGGGCGCAAACGGAGATAGCTGGATAATTGGAGCACTCGTAGAGCGACGTTTCTTTTCTTCGTCGCGCTCGGACGGGTTTGGTCGACTGGAAAACTATCAATGGTGCTGGTCGGTCCCTTCGGCTAGGTCAGACATAAAGACGCAGGTGGCGTCTTTTTTTGATGGTGGCGCATTCTATTGGCCGGCCATTAGCATCGCAGCGGGGACGGTCGCGAAAAATGTCAGTGATGTTTTTCAAAGGCTCTTCCCCCCAGCGACGACAAAACTTTTTGAACCGCTTGAAAAGCCCATTCAGCCGGAGATGTTACAAATGATGTATGGGACCTTAATAGTCTGATTTACGAACATCTCCCGTCGCAACGACTCTATTACGTTTCATGCGGTTTTATATACGCAGCGCGACACAAGACGGCTTTTTCACTGCACCGCATTCAGCGTCCTCTCGCCGACTTTACCGTTTTGTCATTCGACCGCGCGCGCTTTAATTACGCCGAGCGCTCACGTGGCTTCAATAATTCATTCGCGCGAGCGTCACTCATTACGCGAGTCATTTACATGAAAACAAAGTTTTCATCCGATCGCGTTATCGGATCAAACAATTAGCCACGTTGATTGCTAACGAACGTTCGGTGTACATCACGTATATTCTATCGCATGTTTGCCACGTTCTTTTTTTTTCTCTCTCTCTCGCTCTCTCTTTTCCTTCTTCGTTCCGTTGTTGTCGGCTCTATTGTTTTTGTTTAACGCTCGGGTTTTTCGACGTCACGAGAATTGCGCTCGACGTAAGATGTTAATGATGTATAATAATAGCATCAACGTCAAAACAAACACGACGCGATATGGAAAAATGGTTCATTATCTTGGCCGAGGCGGCACATCAGACGAGCAGTGTGCCAACGAAAAAGAACGACAGACGGGGCATCTTGGGAAGAGAGCAAAGTGAGATCACTCGGGTACTCACAGTTCGTCAGAACGGGGTATAAAGGTTAATGAGCGCGCGGACGTAACCTATTATTTTGGGGCCCCGGTCGGCATAAGGTGAGCTCTCGCCGAGCGAACATAGTGTGCGCAAGACGCCGGGACCCCTCACTTTTGCGCATCATTTTTAACTGCGCGTATCGTGCACGATGAGATGCGGATATCGTTTAAAATTACCCGTTGAGATAAACTCGGCATCAATCGGGGGTGCCAATATTAGCTCCGCGGCTTTTTATCGCTTTGTCGTCAACCTCAATTTACGTTGACGTGATCTTCTCAGAAGAGACGACCTATTATTTTTACATCCATGGTGTACAACAAAAAGTTGCGGTGCGATCTCTTGTGTATAGATATATATATATATATTGTAATGAATTTTGTATAATATTGGTTATTATTATATATTATAATACGGGGCTACGCCCGTCAAGCGGGCTGCGCCCCCTGCGCGCTACGCACGCCAACCCCCTGTTTTGATTTTATTGTTTTAATTAAAATAATTAACGCTTAGTTTAACGCTTCGACAATAATAGTCCTTCTGGTCAAGAAAAAAAGTATTTTTTACGAAATACCCCGCTATTCAATTTCAAACGTTCTATTTTAAAATTCTACTTGTATTCACAAGAACAATAGGTTCCCAGATTCTCCGGATTGATTCTCCGATTATCTTTATTATTATTTAGGATATTTTTTTGAACATTTCATATACTTTACCGTTACCGCCATTTTCGTTGCGCATATATAGGACTTCAATATCGCCTTAAAAGCTTAATTCAAGATTTTACATAAGATTTTGATTGTCTTTATAAAAGATTTCACTTGAGAAATTCCTCTTTTTTCAACTTGACTTCATTTAAGATTTTATAAGGTTATCTAATTTGTTTCCGTAGAAAGTGGGGGTTTAATCTCCCTTCGGAC
>JAAMPD010001435.1:0-24433 GCA_025266255.1 Trissolcus basalis | reverse complement strand
GTTTTTATAGAAACTAAAAAAAAAAAAAAATTAGTATTACTAAGTTATTACTTAAAAGTTTTTCCAAGTGATTATTCAAATGAATGTTAATCAAATTTGAGAAAAAAAATAATTGATAAAACATTAAAATGTTATTCTAAAAGCAAAACTAAAGTGGAGAATGATTTGTTCATTGTGTGCCATTGTGGGACACTTTGTATACTTAGATTGCAAAGCTGAAATTTTTCGGATGAAAGTTGTAAAGTGAAATTTTATACTTTATATTAGTACTGACAATAGTGAGTACGGGAACAACAATAAGACTGATGCAAACAGATGTAACCATTTAGTTAGAGTCATATAATAGACGATAAATAATTGAACAGATTACATAAGGTAACGTATAGGAATTGTTTTTGAGCGAAACGTACTTTAGTTTAGGACATTATCTAAACATTGATAAAGATAAGTTGATGTCAGGGAGTATATTGCGGAGCCGAGTTACGGTGTGTTTGTATATACATTCTCACGTGTCGGGCAACGTGGCTCCTCGAATGGCCCGAAACGCATTTTAAACTAGATTCGCGTCTCTTTCCCTCGTACGAAATTAAGGTGCTTCCGGATATTCAAATCATTAATGCATCGTTACTTTATTATTCGTGAGAAATTGACGGAAGAGAATAATTTTAGAATCTGCCTCGTCGATTCAAACGCCGTCTGCACATTTTAACGATTGTGTGCAAAACTGAATCGTTTCACAAGAGAAAAACAATTACGCGTCCATTTTTTTATCGCTCTTCTTGAACTATTTGCATCCCGTTTTACAAGTTATAATTATACGTTCAATTAAGCATATTTTCGTACACCATTCTGATGAATTATTCCACCCCGTTTCAAAGGAAACTCTCTCTTTTTTTCGATACTTTTATATTTATAATTGTTGGTAGACGCAACCAACCCAACTCCAAGTATTACGCTTTTTTTCCTTTTTTTTCGTTCGTACTTTTTTAATCCGATCAAATCACTTGAATATTTTTTGATAATCCGACGAATATAAAAATAAATAAATTTGATCGTGATTTTTTTTAAAGAATCAAATCCATTCATTTGATTATCCCGTGTGAACCCAATAAATCACTCCACTCGAGTGATACAAGACTTGATTTTCAAATGAAAAAGTATTTAGTTGATTAAATTCAATCCTCCGTATATTTAACGGCAATGATGAAAATAAAATAAAGTTTTATTGAAATTGAACTAATCGTGAATTATTTCCGAGCGGCTTTAATTGACATGTTGTATTTCGAGCTTAATACCTGTGTTAAATAATTTCAACTATATCCGTATTCGCGATTTAATTAAATCGAAAATAACACTATCATAAATATATCATTCCTACAATCAATCTTTTACCGAAGCTGTTATTTCGAACCTGGCAAACCATCCGCAAAGGTAAAATAAATTTTTTCATTGAACAAAAAAATGATTACCCAAATAAGAGCTAAATCCAACCCAAAATCCAAAAAATCAAACAAAGAAAATCATCGTCAAAGCTTTGAATTAAATTATAAACGACTGAATAAAATTTCAACTCAATTACATTCCAATCTTGACTACGCGACTTTATGGAAAGCATGAAATACCTCGATAAACGTGTGGCAAACAACACCGCGCAATTATCTTTAAATTTTACATACTTAGCTAGTAATGATTTGTCAGAAAATTATTAAAGCTCTGCGCTGCTCATCCCACACAATTTCGAGAGACAAGTCGGGAAACAAAGAAGACAAAAAGTTTGTTCGAGCTGGGGACACACGCGTCTCCGCATAATTTTGTCGCGAGAGAAAATGATCATCGCGGGCTATCGGTCGCGCGCGACGGTGTAAACATCGGAACGAACGGCCGCGTGACAGCGCGCGAGACATGAATAAAATATATACTATCGCGACCCAACTATCTGTCGCACACTCGCATCCGGACTTGTATAATGTTACACCCGCAAAAACCAGACGAATAAATAAAACGTTCCTCTTCATTCGTCCTTCTCGTACTTTCCCTTTCTGTCTTTTTTGCAGAGCGTCTTTGATACGTATCTTCCCGTTTCCTGTGGACAATGAGCTAAACACACATGGGCTAAGTCCCATGCCTCCTGCCACACCAACCTACTTATGCCTGTAACGACAATTGTCCCATGTGCTCTCCCGATAATCGACACTAATAATCACAAAAAAAGACAAGTGTTTTTTTTTTCTATTTTTTTTTTTTTTTTGTAAGCCAGACTTTAGACGACTTGAAAGTACAACCGACCGGTGTAACGTCTTACTTTACAGACGCCACGGTAATTTTTATTGTATGCAGATCAACTCAGCTGTTTTTATTTGATATGGGGTTTGGTGAGATGCTCGACCACCCGTTACACTTTTTGGTGTTTTGTCGAATCTGCAGCTTTCAAGCCAGATATATATTTCCATTCAAATATATATCGATTTGAAAGTCAGAACTTTTGAAACACCGAAGATGTTTTATTACCAAAAGTCATGTTAATTTTTGTTATGTAATGGGGGGAAAAGCGTTTGAGCTCGACTTATGAATATTATGATGGATTAATCAAAGGTCACTCAAACTTCAACTCGTATTTTAGAAACTAATATTTCACGATTGTTCAAGAACTTCCGCATTTTTCAATTCAATGCTCGCGAGGCAGTTTGTTGATCGAAAAATTGAATCGATAACGTTTCGAAAAACAGAAAAATGTTCCAATCAGTTGGCAACCACCGTATAGAATTTTGCAAGTATTTATTAAATTTGCTCGTTTTTTCACGAATACCTGGACAAACAAAAACAAAATTCATTTTCAACCTCGCCGATAAGATGGAAATTTATTTAACAACAATTGGAACTAGATCCTGAGTTTGATAAAATTAATTGAAATGATGATTATCAAATGTTTGTTGAGAATGTTGTTACGGCATAGTTATAGCTATTCTGTTAGAGTAAATATAGAACTCATATGTGTGGCTTTCGGTAATAAGTAGGTAAGTGCATTTTGTATTTTTAAATCCAAGCGAATGAAAATATATTTTCAACTTACATTTTCATATTGATAATTTCATTTTCACAAGCTTATGAAATGGCATTTAGTCATAATCATATTATTATTCAAATGAAAAAACCAAATTTATAAAATTGAAAATGTTTAATGTCAAAATGAAAAATGAAATATTTGATATGCTATAATTCAACAATAATAAAAAACTCATACCATGGTTATTACTCTAAAAGCTGCATATATAAAATTCTAGTTTCATAAATCAATTGTAATTCAACAATAAGAGAATGCTAACATATGCAATGCAACGTAAGTGTAGATGTCTTTTGTAATCGTGCGCCGAAGCAGGAATTCCTATTTTCTAAAATACAATCAAAATTAGAGCGCCGAAGATTTACGTGTGCACGCGCGCATAAATATCATCCCAATGTTACAATTCATTATAATTAAATGTTAAAAATTTTTTGTGCACTTGGCTTTTCAACATTTATTATTGCCATTGTTTTAATGTCAACATCAGAAACCAAGGTTCGTAAATCTCATTAGCATATATTTGAAATAATTCCACGGCGTCATATCCGTTCGCTTTACGATTCATAAATCATCGATTTGTTTTGAGCATGAAATCTATAAAGTGTTTTGTAAACGACATAATGTTATTGAACGTAACGATCCCTCGTTCTTGGCTTTCCTTCTTTCTTATCGCGCTGATATTTGCGTTCGCAAAAATAAATATGCATGTTTGATTCGAAGCATGTTAATGCGTTTTCTTTCGTACGAAAGAATAATACGACGGCCTCTCGAATTCGACACCGCAATGCAACGATATCGGTTCGGGTATTATAAAAGTAGTTCCAATAATAATAACAGACGCTCGATCCAAAGGTGAGGCCGAATTAATATACGATCGCGAACCAATGAAAACTCTCGCATTTAAATAATTGCATCCCATTGCGGTGTGATTGCACACCGCAAAAGCCAACTTACAATATGTTATTGCAAATTACGATGACGTAAGGATCAGTTACGAACAAAAATGCAAACGTCGTGTACGAAAATGACCAACGGGCGACTCTCCAAAACGTGACGTAATATAATTATTAAAATTACAGCTGAGGGGCATCCATCAAAACTGATCGTTTCATTCATATTATATATATTGTCTCTGCAACTGTGCGCAACATCATCTCATGTCCAACCTCGATTGCGAAAATCACATTTTCAGTTTTCAAGATAAGCTTTCTTCCTCAAAATGAAAAAAAAGGAAAAGTTTTCGTCAAAATAAGAAAAAAATGTTTTTGCAAGTTAAAGGGCCAGTTAGCAAGTTGAGTGAAAAAAGAAAAATGAGAAAAGAAAGAGAGCAAAGGGGTGACAGAAGTCGGTGTGGGAGAAAGAAAAAAAATGATTGTAAGAAAGTGTGAAGTTAAGTGCGAACGAGGGGGTAAAAAGCGCGAGAGGCCGGCGTGAAAAGATGGCATCAGAGGAGGCGAGCGATTGAGCGCGGTGGCGATAAGTCTTGGGGTCGAGTGAGCGGCAAGAAGCTGATGAGGGAACACGAGTGCATAAGCGACAAAATACGTATTACGTGTAACTGGAGTGCGCGTTCGAGATCAATACACATATAACAGAGGATATCTATAGCGAGCGCAACCCGTGCTCATTTACTTAATTGTGTTCTATATATCGTTCAACTGCGGAGGAGGAGAGGCAACGGTGTACGTGCCCGCGGCATTTGTGTGCGTAATATTCAGACGCGTCGCGGTAGCCGGGGCGGCGGCTACGTGGGTAGGTATACGTTGGCATGAATTTATGGCATGGAATGGAATGGGATGGGACGCGCGATGGGTTGGGCCGGGTTCAGTTGAGTCGAGCTTCGAGTCGAGAGGGTGCGTTCGTTATGTATCAATATATATATACGTTCGGCTATTTAGCGATTCCATATGCGAGCATCTGAAAAGGAACGAGTTCTTTTCGCGAATTCTGCCGGATCGAACGGCCTGCGCGCCTATTCAACAGCTAATCATCCAAAGTAACGCACTCGCTCTCTTCAATGTTGGAAGCCCGCTCTCGCGGCCGCCGGTTGCGGATGGCCCCATTGTTTTTGCCTTTTCGTCTACGCGGCTTTTCGCAGTGTGTTTGAAGCCAAAACTCTTGCTCTGCAATTCAAAATAACATTAAACATTAGCGATCAATGGTGATGCGGCTTGTCGACAATGCCGACGATGCTCGCACACACGGGGGGGTGCCGGAATACACGCTACAACAAAATAACAAAACGCCGACCGCAATTATGCCGTAATTAACTTGAAAACGGACCTGTGCGCGACGCGCACAGGTGGTTGGGGGATTTTTGTATTTAGCGGTTGGTACCGTCACATATCTGACGCTTACGCGTTTACACACACAGCGCGCGGCTGCATAATGCATGTTTGCGGTGACGGAAGAGAATTTAAACCAACCCCTACGTGTTAGATAGCACCCAGACTTGTGCACTCTACCGCAACAGAATGTACAACTATTGCCAGTCCACTTTTGCAAAAAGCAACGGCCACTGCCTCTCTTGGGTCCCCCTATTTAATATCATCCAATATCAAATTCAATTCAAACATTTTGCTTTACAATTCTATAATCATTTTCGCGAATTTTAGAAATCGCATCGTAGGAATAGCCCATTATTGCCCCGACGAGTGTAAATATGTTTTATTTGAATTTTGTAATGCACGTCGTCGTTGCAGCCAATTAGGTATAGTGCCAGAGAACACCGAGAGGCACGTACGTATATGTGTAATAATAATGTTTTACGTCGGCTAGGTCAAGATGTGAGTCGATTTAACCAAACGTGCAAAAGCACGTCAACACGTAGTAAACAACCAAAACACAGAATAGACCGCAGTCACGATGAAAATCACGCTACTGAATTAGCCATACCGGCAACAAAGTACAAATCATTTGCGAAACGTTGCAGCACATAATTATCTATAATTTTGAAATATATACTAACGCTTGAAATTATATTCGGATGCTAATTCAAACGTACATGTTTAGTTATAAATTGGCTCTGCGTGCTTTCTCTCTCTCTCTTTCTCTCTCTCTCAACCATTTTGGATTATCATTTTTTTGATTTTCCATCCTTGGCATTAGGAAAAATTGAATGAATGCCTCTTGAGCGCGAGAAAGAGAGAGTACAAGTACAATCCCGTTGATCTCAAACAAATGGTTACAACGTCAACGAAAGAGGAGGGTTCGCGAAAGAGCGCATCATGGCTGAAAGCGAGCAAAACAAGAACCTATTAGCATCAGAAATGAATCTCTCCCCTCGACCGTAGGAAACGTGAGACAATGTTTGTCAGGCGTTTCACTCAGTTAAGTCTTCGAAGAAGAGGGAGCGCGCACATCCCGTTTACTTCCGATCGGCGCTCGGTCAGCGCCGCTCTCTTTTGTGTGCGTACACCCAGACACCCACGCACACATACGCACACGGGCATAGTGAATCAGAACCCCTTGTGTCCAGGCACGGCCCGAACTAAGGGTCGGGAATCTAAATCAGCGCACCGTCGTCGTTGAAATCACCAATAACCGGGCACATTTGTACCCGCGTTCTGGTACTAGCCGACTACTACCACTCGTGTCAGCCACTTCAGTCGCTCCGCAAACCACACACCAAACTTCCCTTTGAGCGCACACATCCACTAAAATGCGAGCGTGTGTGCGTCCACGTTAACATACTTGCACAGCGACCATCGAACTAGCATCGTTCTGTGCCGCCGGCCAGAGATATCGTTAGCGTGCCTTGCTAATCACGAGCCCGATAATAATATTGTGATTGATAGGATGTTGCTGCCCCACCGGGAGGCCAATTCCTCTTGTCCATTCATCCTTCCTTCCTTCCTGCCATCTCAACCTTTTCTGCAGGAAACGTCGTCCTCAGGCATTCGCATATTGTCCCCGAAATCCGATCATCCCTTCGCCTCCAACGATTTTTCATCAAAGGCCTCTTTTGCTTGCTCTTTCCCTCTTCCGCACGTCAGTTATATTGTAACAATTTTCCGCGAATCGACGTTCGGGCCAAAATCAACGACAAAGTGGCCAAACAGAAACATCAGGACCGCCGAGATAAAATTCCAGTCAAGATTTAAGATTGGATTCGACCCATTGTCCGGGGGAGGGGAATGTGTGGTCGAATGTGTGTATTTCTAAAAGGAAAGTGCAATTGGCCCAAGTGTTGTTGCGAGAAATTTTTGGTCCTGCAAGTTTGCAAGTGTATACAAGTTTGAGTGTAATACGTGTACAACGGTGGAGAGCAAATGAATTATTATGCACGTTCAACTTCGACTTGTTAAATATTCTCATGTTAAACTGCGCTATGGGTTAATCATTATAAATGATCCATAGAAGTGATCCCTTAGTGAATAATTTATCCATTCAACAATTGGTCGATATGGGGGCGCGCAAGCAAACCAGAGAAAAACAATTTAACAACGGTGGGCGATTGATCATGAATCATTCGTGATGATGTAGTACATCAGTTATCGCGAATACATTAGACAGGGCACAATTTTAATCTGTCTTCCAACGGTGCTGCTGCTTCAAAAATGTAACGCTCATCAATTTTGTAATTGCGATCGACCGAGGCTCAAAACAATATACTGGCGTACGAGAACATTTGGTCCGAGCGATTAAAAAATTGTCCTTTGTTCAAGTGGTGGTTGAAATATCTTTATTTAGCTGAAATAGCAGAATGCGAAAGGGCGATGAGGCGAGAGGCACCTAATTTCGCGAGGGAAACTCACAGGAGTGTGGTATTGAGCGTGAGAGGAAGAGGTTGAAAAGGCAAATGAAGTAAGCAAAAATACTGATAATTTGCGGGTGAAGAGGGCGCCTTAATGAAAACAGCAGCAGAAGCGGGGGTGCACAAAGCGGAGATGCGCCATGACGTACGAGTATATTGCATTTGAGACTGCTCGGCCATCGAAACGTCGAGCGAGTTGCGCGTGTATTTGAATCAAGAATCGGTTTAATGTTGACATTGGTGTGGGTGTGCGGTTCGCAAGGCTGTGTGTTAGTTTGCATGCATTTTATAGAGAACAGAGAGAGAGAGAAAGAGAGAGAGAGCGGGAGTAGGCCTGCACTTGTGCACCATTCGACTTGCTTGTGTGTTGGATATATTTACACACGGATATACCCCAGCCACGCATACTTTAGAGTTGCAAGTGGGGCTATAGCTATGCTCTGGCTATGATACCATTAGCATCAGTGATTAATGTATGCTGCAACCCGCTCTACGGCAATGAGCAAGGTTCACGTATAACCGATGATTGACTCGAGAGACCGGCTTCGAGAAGACTTGTGTTCGATCTGCCAGCAAATAATCGTAATGTTCTCTTGCAATGCGAGAATCGAATTTGATTCGCGTGATCTGGTCACCCGGCCAGGAATCAGGCCTCATTGTTCCGCTCCTACTCGTTATACCCTTTCACAAATAAAACTACTTTTTTCCATCCGTATACTCGTGTCAATCGTTCATCCAGTACTAACATTACTTCATTCATCCACTTACCAAATAGTAGAAATAGAGGAGTCCACTCCTTTCCACCCGTCAATTCTGAGCTCTGAAAATAACATTTTTTTACTACATCATCTGGTCACTTAGCATCAGTAATAATTGATTCAATTGAATAATTAAATTATTCAACATCATATACATACTTTTGGAACTAGATGATGAATCGTTCCGTTCCAAATACCAGAATCCTGAGTCCTTTGCAACTTCCAAAATCCTGAGTCCTAAAAAAGTTAATTATCTGGAATTCTTAAATGAGTGATAATTAATCCAAATTTGATATATTATTAAAAATTTGGATGATGATTCATTCCGCTCCAAATTCTTGATTTTATTCTGAATAGATTCCTTTTTCAACTTCAGAGTCCTGATCCTAAGTGTCGATTCCTAAATCGATTCCTCTCTCACCTCAAGAGTACTAGAAGATTCCAAGTCTTGAATCCTGAGTCCTGAAAAAAACAAAAAATTGTTTCATGAAATAATCTGAATTCTTGAAATTCGTCAGAATTAATTAAATCATTTGTTTGTATCATTTAGTTGACATTTGAAATGATAAATAATTTGAATAAATCACGTCACAACAGAGTGAATAACATGATTCATGTTATAAATTCTGTCGAAAATTGATAATGATCTTTTGATAAACGTAAACTGATACATTTGCTATAAATAATGCGCACGAAATGCGTGAAATAACTACGTTCGCTCGTGTGACATAATTCATCGGTACAAATTTGTAGAGCTTTTTGTTTAGAATGCATTTCGGCGCGTATTGTAACGATGTTAATTTTAACTCCTAATTGATGAATTCAATTCGCAATGAATTAATTTTATAGAAATATAACCGTCTGCAAAAATTGTATACATCACCGCTGATGATGTCATCCGTCATTTGACATGCCTCGTTAATTCATTTCGCAAGACAATTTTATAAGTTGTATTTTCTTTGCGAGCAAACATTCCTTTTTTCTTTCCCATTCATTCCCACGGCTAGAAAAGTTTTTCATAAAATTCAGCGCGACGATAAATTGAACTGAAATTCATTTATTCAATTATCGAATTTACTTAAAGTGACTTAAATTTTACAACAGAATAAGGCGAACACATTTGAACACAAAAAAAAACTTGTGTGAAATTGTTGATTACGTGATAAAAATGAATTGAAATGTCATTGTTTCAATATTTTTTCCTGGCAAATAGTTGATTAACTAGTCATATTAAACAAAATAGCAAACATGTAAATTACATTGAAATCACATGTGTTCAAAACAATGAGCACGCAGATTAGACATTTGATGACGGTCGGTCTCTGAAACTCGCGGTGATTAGTGGGTCATTGTTCTATTACGTTAGATTTGTTATTAATAATTAAAAAGCAAAAGCGCACGGAGTGCTCGAAGCCGAGTGCTACGATCCATAAAAATGTCGGGACTTCTGAGTGACGGCCGGAAACTGAGAGATGGACAAGGCCAATTGTTTATATTACCCTAAGCAACAATGGATGTTGCAGGCGTGTGCGTAAGTGCATATATACGCAATCGCAAATACTCATACGGTCCGAGCTAACGAACTGGCATGTATACTCTTCCCAGGAATTCGACCATACCAAGCTGATATGGTAATGATGACGTTTTTTCATTCACGCTAGCTTGCTCTTTCAGGGTGTCGGGTTTTGTGTTCTTCTTTCGACAAGAAAATGCCACAAATGTATGTACAACGGTCTATTGCAATGATCATGTTTGATCGCGTCTTTTACAACGGTCCCCCCGTCCAAACAAATTTTCCACCAAAAATATAAAAAAAAACAAAATGTGCAACATTAAAAAATACTGATATTAAAGTAATATTTCTCGCGTTATTAGACGCTGACAAACAATTTCTATTCACTTGATATGATATGAATTTTATAAGAACGAATAGCTGCAGGGGGTGAGAACGTAGTTCTATTGTATTATGGATCATAAATTCAGATCTTTTGTAGCGGTGTAGTTAAAACTTTGTGAAGAAAAATTTCCATATTTCCCGTTTTATTTATAAAACAACCTATTTATTAATTTCTTTATGACTCATAAATAACATTGTACGGTATAGAAAAGAAAATTGCATTAAATGATGTTTCAGCAATATGCATATTGAATAATTTCACAATTTTTTTGCCAGTTTTAACTTTTCTTTCTTTTTTTTTTTTTAATAAATTTCCATAAAATGTTCTAGCGAGTTTCGTGAAAGAATCATTGTGGACGGTGGTGCGCAAACAATTTTATAATAACCGTAATCATTAAACTATGAACTATGAAACGAGAGTTGAAATTATTTCCTTTTTTTTTTAATATCCGTACTTGAGTATTAATTCTTTCATGTTTATACACACGCAATTTAAATATTCTGCATCGACTAAGTTCAACA
This sequence comes from Trissolcus basalis, assembly GCA_025266255.1. Taxonomy (NCBI): domain Eukaryota; kingdom Metazoa; phylum Arthropoda; class Insecta; order Hymenoptera; family Scelionidae; genus Trissolcus; species Trissolcus basalis. The sequence goes on along the minus strand of JAAMPD010001435.1, from coordinate 13,439 downwards.
AAGTTTTTCTTTGTTATCGTTCAAACGGAATATCTTAGTTCAAATTTTCGTTTTATTTAACCTGGTGTAGGTTTTACTTCAACGGTATAATACACATCGTATAAATATACGTTTACACATTTTATAAGAAAAGTATATAAATCTTGATATCACCACCCCCTCAAAGTTTCGTGCCAAAGCCCCGGATGAATAATTGAATCACAATTTGATGAAAGATTTAAAAATTACAGTTCCCAGCCGAAGCGCGTTGTACGCGCCGGGCTCGAATATTCCGTAACGCAATATATAATACATATATCATATATTTTAATATAACTTGCATTATCATTCATTACGCGAACATTGGTGGAATGTATATATATCACAATTTAACCGACGATACATAATTCATGCCGTAACATTAAAGACAATTAAGATTCTTAAAAATAAAGAAAAAGGCAATCACGGAGCAAAGCGAATGATGAAATATGAAATGTTAAATATTTTCTCATTATAGTAAAAATCGTAAACCCAAGTTAAATTGAACGGTTTAATCACTTCGAATAAAGCGCTACAAAAATGTATGGCGCGAATTTTTGGTACTCTGTATAAACTTTGGGGCTGCATTTTTATTACGATCTTATACCGAAAAGTTATTTCGAACAAGTTCGATCATTTTACATACGTGCAATTTATTATGATAGATGGGCCATCATGAAAAAAACTCCCGAGGAGCGAGTATATTTCTCATCGCATAAAAAATTGTTCATCGGATGCATGGGGAAATGAAAATGTGATTAGTTTTGTGTTCCCTTTTTTTTCTTCGACATTATAAATTGTCAAACGTGAAGAGCGACGAGATGATTTTCATCGATTGGATGAATCAACTATTTAGTGCGGGTTTGTAAAAAGATATTGAACAGTATTAGTGGAAAATCGAGGTGTACATGTGGATATGTGTGAGTATATAATATAAAAAAGAAGGAGAGAGTTAGATGACGGGAGAGCAGGCTGTGTCTCAACGGCAAAGTAGAACTCACACAGAAGCAAGTTACAAAGCAGCACCGACCATTACGTATTTATTAACTTTACGAATTTATAGGTGCCCCCTGGGCGCGAGTGCGCCACCCCCTCTAACGCAGTGCGTTTCTCCGAGCCGACCCTACTCGCTGTTACGTATACTCTTCTCTCCTTCCTGCTTCCCCTCTCAACTCCGCGACCTTCTTCATACTGCAACGCAGCGCCAGTATTAAAATGAATTATTTAATAATAAACTTTGTAATTTTTCATCGCATTATAAATGTAATTATTGACGGCCTACTTTGCCTTTTCGTCATCGGCGTCACCGCTCCGCTGGCTATACAGCCACATTTATTTCCTCCGCCAATCGTTATTTCATACTCATTTTCCTTCTTTGTTACTGGACATCCCTAGTTTGAAATTCAAATAGTTTTCGAATTACGTGCCACTTTCCCATTGAAATGTAAATTATTTAAAAGAACACGGAAATCTTTGTCGCACAAATTTTAAATCCGCACTGTTTAAGCACGTTACACGAAATAACCAGCACCGTAAAAGCTGCGACAATTTTCAGATTATCCCCCCAAAAATTTATTAATCAGTCATCATCTTTCATTCAGTTTGTGTTGGTTCAAAATTTTCCAAATTGTCAATTTGCTGCGAAACTTTTACAAAGTTTCATAAGAAAATAAAACTTGCCTATTATTTGCTGGAATTTCAAACTGGTGAATTTGATTGTTTTGAACCTAAAACATTATCCGCAGCAAATTATTTAAAATAAACAACTGAAATTGTGTACTTGTTGGGATGGATACTTTGAATTTGAGCGGAGGTTTTCTCGCAGTGAATTGGTAAATTGAAAATTGTGTCAGAACGATATCTGTATTATGAATAAACAGAGCTGGTGATGGGGTTTAGAGTGTGGCGGGTATTAAATGAACAAAGTGCGTTTAATCAGTTATTGGAATATAGTGATAGGTATAAAAGTTGAATAACAAGAGTGGTATGTAACAACGGAAAGCAGTGTGGCAGGAATTCGCAAAGCCACACCGGGGGTCGGATGGAAATCCGGTTATGATTGGACGGGCAATTTGACGAGAAATCGAGACGTTTGGATTTCTTGTGGCACTCAGAGTAGTCCGGCTTTGATGCTATGCGGATCGGGTAATGTTAATCAATGTCCGCGGATAATATTGAAATTCCATCTAAACAAACAAGCTCGATGATGCCGCGGCATTTGCGCATGTATAATAACGCTAAATGATTAGCGCAATCTGATTCGGGATATTATCCTCGCAGTGTGTAAACTATAGTAGCACACGTACACGCCGGCCCGTAGTTGTGACGCTGTATTCATTATTACGACGCAAAAGACAAATAATTATTATAATTGTTCGGCATAATGATAGGATTCACGCCAAATATTATAGGCCATCGCGCTACCAAACGTCTCATCAATTTTGATATACTCGAATGTATAAACCCCATGGCTGTGTGTGCATTTCGTTCACACGATGCGCTGCATTTTAATAAATGCAGATATGATGCGAATACATCTACCGAATCATCAAACTCAACAACTTACTCTGAATCGAATTTCGTTTATTCCTTATTAATTGTATTACTGTTATGATCATATTTCGCTTTCGTAAATCATGTTTAATATCGTTATCTAATTGCACAATAGCATTCATTTTCAAAATTCACGTATTATTCATACGGCTCCTATGTTTCATCAGGTTTGTTTGTTTTCCACATTTTTTTTGGTCTCTAATTATTTTGCCCATATGACATTTCGAATTATTTTCTCAATCATCTTTCTTTTTCAGATACTTTGGAATTTATAAATAATTGCAGGGGAAAAAAGTGCAAGACTTTTTTTTTCTTAAATCACATATCAATGGAATCCATGGGATATGAAGCTGGTAGTCGATTGGTAGGTACTACATATACAACTGTAACCGGTCAATGAAGAGAAGATTGACGATGGACTTTGTGAAAATAGTCAAAAAAAAAAGGAAGGAAGAAGGCCCTGCGACGTTCGGCAGCCTAAGTTGTGGCGAAATTTTTTATTGTACATAAAAAAACATAATCAAGTTTAAACCTATCAAATAACCTAACGTTCATAATTATTTCAGCCTGTTATTTTTACATCGCTGCGCTGAAAATAAAGTTGGTGAAAATTATAAAAAGTCAGTTAAAAGAATGTTGGCCGTTAATTTTTTTAAAACAAAACAAAAAGTAACGTAAAAAATCGCATATAAAAACATATGAAAAAACTTTAGCCGCGCGAAATGTCGGACACTAAACAAAAGAATATTTTCAGTTTGTTAAAAGGTGATGCGAGAGGAAATGAAATTCGCAACTGTTTATGGGCGTGCGAAAAGGGTGACCGAAACGCGACATATTGCAAGAAGCGCAGCACACACATTGTGATGATCCAAAATATTTTGTTTCGAGTTGTTATATGGTAAAATGGATTTTTTATAATGCGCACCGTTATACTAACGTTATTACGTTCTCGATGCGAAATGAATGTCTTTTATTAGCCAAAAGATTGATGATTTTGTAGATAAATAAATTTTTATGGTCAGGCCATTTTCAAATTTTATAATGCCTTAATATAAAAATCACTCGTAAAATGAGCACAGTATACAGGCGAATACATTTCACGAGCACGACAATAAAATGTCGTTCGATTTTAGCAGAATGAAAAAAGAAGGCCAATTCTTTTAAATTAATATCTTTCCTTTCTCTCCCCCCCCCCTTTTAAGAACAACGGAAGCATATATTGTTCTGCCGTGCGACCCTCTGTTTTGACAGGCATTAGAATACAATTGCAAATTCCATAAAAAATTCAAGAACCGAAGTATAAAATCAAAAAAAAAAAAAACAACAAAGGGCTGTGTATACGAATTGTAACGATTTGTTATCGTGACATAAAATAAGGGTTGATAAATTTCCGTAAAATTAGAACGCAGCGTGTGAATTTGCATAGGGCGCATAATAATTTCTAGTTGAGCTGCGATTTATGAAAAGCATTATTCGAAGGGGGAGGGGAATCCATAACTTGCATTTAACCTCGTTCACGGGTCGCCACGGAGATCGGTCGATTTAATATTGGCAAAGACTAGTAGCCTACTCCCCCGCGTGACACGTCACGCACATTCGCGTATACCCTTATATGTGTTTGATTCGTCTATGTTTGCCCAGTGGGGAGAGAGCACATACGCAATGTCGTCGAATTTTGTTACATTTCTTGATTGCCAATCAGTTAAGACAATAAAAAGATCAGAACTTTGATTTCCAATCGTGAATCAAAATTTTTTTCCAGATTCCAACCAAATAACACAAAAAAATAATAAATTTCAATATACCATAGAAAATTGAGGTTTTTATATCAACTTTTATGAGTTCACGTTACGATTGAAGAACGGAAAAAGTGTTCCGCGTATTTCAGCTGAATATACGAGATCAAAGTTTGTATGTAATTCAAGTAACAAATGAGCAAATTAATAAGATTCTTTATAGCAGTTGCCTTTTTGTATGATAAAGTTGTGAGAGTTAATGCCCGCTGATTTATTATAATTTATATTCTTAAGGATGAGTTGCGTGACGGACAAAATTGGATGTGCTCTTATAATTTATATGCAAATTTTTCTCTACTAAATGCACAACAATGTTTTTCATCTTGTACAATAACTTGTACATTGAACAAAGAGGTAATTGAAATTTTTGTGTCGCATAAATGTCGTGTAATTATTCTTACAAATTATCATCCACAATCTAAGTTCATAAATTCGTATTTATATATTTATATATGATATTAAACAAAAATGCATCCTCCAGTGTACTTTTATTTGCATTTATTATGTCTGAAAAATGACATTTAATTATGAAAAAGAATTCAAGAGATTTCGTCGGAACAACAATTTCAAGTCAATTTTATTATTCCGTATAAAAGTCTTATAAAACAGCTCAAGGTTGTTCCGCTGTATTTATTAAAATTGTTCAATTAAAATATACTATATACAAAAAGCCTAATTATCTTTTCAATCAATGTCAAGTTACAAAAAAATCATACACTGAATAAACTCCAATATAGTATAATTCAATTTAAGTTCATTTTTCATTTTACATAATTCTACAAAAAAGCGCATAAAATCAGGTCATGTTTAAATAATGAAATCTGAATTTGATCCAGCGATGATGAAGCTGTAAATCATGGTTACCAGCGTGATCAGAATTCAACAAAGCCCAAATCGTGAGTATATAATAATAATCACTCCACTTGCTTGGATTAGGATTAATTTAATCAACAAGCATTGGTTCAACGGTATAATGCCAAATCCATTATCCGCCTAATCCTTTGATCAACTCGAATCATTTTTTTCAACCCCCTCCCCTGAAAAACAAGGAACGAAAAAAAACAAACAAACAAACAAACAAGAAAGCAGCATTTCGACGCAACGTTTTGTCGCAGTATGAAAAAAAGGTTGGGGGTTTTGCAATTTTGCGATTTGGCCGATGTTTTCTTTAATATCAACACAGTGTGATTGGAAGAGGTATTGTTACAATATTTGAATTATGGAAGTTGTAAAGCGAAAGCCATTATTCTGTAATCTTGATGCATCCTTCAAACGATTGTCATGCATTGTTTACGATGAGAGCTCAAAAACTGTCGAATCGCAGGCTGAATGAGTAAAAGCTGCATCCCGCGAGTTTATTTTGATCGGCGAAAAAGCACAACAAAATCGATCTCCCCGCGCCGCAGCCATCGGTCTAAAAATACGTAATGAATGATCGCTTGTCAAAACTGAATGGAAAATGTAAGACTCTCATTATAGCGTGCGATGCATTTAATGCATGTGCGCGCAGCCAAATAGAAAATAAATCATTTTTGACAGTTTGACGTGTAATTGTGGGGATATCATAATTTCGCGGCGGAATCGTACAAGTTTGATGTCAACGGCGCGAGTAAAAATATCAGAAACTGAGTTTAGTTGATTATCGAAAGACGACTCATTAGCAATGTATTCATTCTCGAGCGATTTCCAAGCGTTACAGCGGCTCTGCCTTCGCGTATTAGCCAAATATCCATGTTAATCGGGTAAAATACCTTTACTCATTCATCAACCACTTTATTTCAGATCGACTATACTCTTCGTATTTCGTACATACATATTCGTTCAAATAAACTCAATTTGTATTCTCAGAATTAAACTTCAAATCAACCTTCTTTTCCTTCTTTGTTTTTTTTTTTTTTTCTATTCTCTATAGAAGATATATTATTCAACTGACCGTTGCCTTTTTTTAAATTCTTTCGTTTATGCTGTTTAATCAAGTTGAACTTGAAATAAATGGGAATAACTCGACGTTATTTCTTCATATACGTTCTGTTATGTTATTCATATTTGATTATAAATTAAAATCCACAAGACGGAAATGCCCACTGGAATCAACTTATAAATTTATTTATATATATAAAAAAACATTTAGAAAGTTTCATCGTCAGTTTTTTCCGGCCTTTACAAATGTGAAATAAGAATTGAAATGTTCTTGGTTGACATTAAATTGAAAAAAAAAGCGCGGAAACCTCTTGCAAATTGCGACTACAAAGTAATCCAATTCACTATACATACATGATTAATATGCCACTTCCTATATGAAGAAAATTTATCAAGAAAAGTCAAGCCAAAAGTTAAAAATTGCAAAGCTCCGGTACTAACCTTACGTCAGGGTCAGGGACGCGGCTTACGCAAGTAACAATAAATACGCTATCGTTAATCGTCGATTCTAGTATGAATAGAAAAGGATATTGCTCAGCAGTTTGTTATAATGGAACTTTTCTAAATAATCGTTGACCTTTCTCATAGGTTCACTGCGACATTTACTCTCTTCCCTTTAATATTCCAAAACATTACAATTAACAGATGTATATTGTTTCGTCTCATTTCATTATGTAGTTCAGATAATAATTCCAACTGATGTGCACAATTTTTTATTTTTTTTTCATTTTCATTGTTCTTTTTTTAAATTGAAACTGAAATAGCATTCAATCAACATGTTAAAATATCAACCCTACAAAAAAATCATCATTATATAAAACCGGCTTAAAAGAGTTTAAAAAACAAAAAAAAACGTGAATCATTTCACGTAATTTATTAAAAATTTCTAATAAGTTGATACGTAATAATACAAGGAAAATGAATAATTAAATTCATTCTACGACGCGCATGAAAAAAGAAGAAAGACTGGAATTTCAAGGATGTCTCTATGAAACGCGCGCGCGGGTGGGAAAGTATATACAGCGGGGGAGAGGTGGGTCATTTTAATTTTTCAAAGAAAATGTAACTTTAATGAAATATTCTTATATATAGACATGTAAAAAAATCAACTTTTTTTTGTTCATAACATCGTATCCACAGCACAAGAGAAAAGGAAAAAAAAAATTTCTGCCGGCGCACTCGAGAAAGACCGAGTAGACGGATGATTTAATATATATATGTATATATATATATATGAAACTTTGCGAATGAATGAAATATCTTCGCCGAAGAAAGAACATTTTTTTTTGTGCCGCGTTACACACTGGCTTTAAGTTTAATATCATGATCATAATCACAAACCGTGAATTCTACCGTTTGTATACACACACAAGCACGCATCGTAAATCATGCCCGATACTGTGTATTATAATATCGAAAATTTCACGAGAAAATATATCTGGGATGGCATCGGTGTGCGATCGCACTGATGCAATTCTATAATATTAAGGTAAACATCCTTGAACGACTGGTTATTAGGCCTCGGATGCGATGTTGCTGTGGGACTTATGTAAATTCTGCGACATGCTCGGATAAAAATTTACGGCTACCGGTCAAGGCCTTGTTCCTTCTTCCGTTTCAATTAATCAAAACATTATTACCAACGCGGTTAACTTATCTCTCCTTTATCAGCAAATTACATGCGCTGCGTGTATATATATGCCTGTACCCAAAAAGATATCAATCATGCAATCGCTCAGACGAGACAAGATATTTATGGATGAAAGCCGATTCATTTTCGTCCCGCGTTTGTGTATTTTTCACCACGCGAGCGCTTAAAATGTCGCCTTATCAATTCCCAAACTTGTTGTGATTTAATTTACTTCAATCTACATTTATACGTATTTGATAGATGCAATTGCATTACCTTATATTTCGAGCCCCAAATTCGACCTTTGACTGATCGCTCGAGAACCAAAAAGTCGCTCTCAGGCGCAATTACAAAAAAAAAAAAAACACTTTTACATTCTGCTTACAACAAATGAATCTAAAAAAACCATCATCACACAGAGCTTGCGTACCAATTTTTCTTCAATTGAATTAAAACATTATTCTTTTTTTTTTTTTTTTGTTATCAAAATAAAATGCACTGTCATTTATAGAAGATGGAAACTCAAATAAAAACTAGTTTCTTAAATTGCCGCAAGAAGTTTAATTACAGTTATAAAATGTTTCCTGCAGCTTCCGCTCGTTGCGGCCTGCGAGCGTCAACAAATATCTATAAATTCCGCGAACGATGATATACAATTATCGAACCTCAAAAGGTCGTTTGAATAAAGCAAAAGACGATATCGCGGAAAAAGTAGCAGAGATATTCTCGCTCTTCTATATCTTTTTTTTTCGTCTTCTTTCATTTTTCCACCGAGTCAATTGAGAAGCAAGTCCGGTAGAGTCAGCGAGGCTTCAGATTCGGCTTGGTACGTCGAATAGCACCGAACAGGTAATGAGTTTCCGTCTGCGGAAAGATATACGGAGATATACGAGGAGCGAGTGAGACGCAGGCCAAAGTGGAACGGGACGGAACTCGTCGGCGGAAGAAGGAGAGCATGAGAATGAGAGAAAAGATAGACCTCAGTTGGACCACACACACATCGAGCGAACGTGACCGAGCGAGTCCAAGTTCATATTGTAATGCAGAGGTATATTCCTGCAGTATTATCGTACAGTCTGTTCAGCAAATACTTCCGCGAGAGTTTCGTGTGCACGCCGCGGACAAAACTGTCGTGCACCCCGCGCGCTCTGCTCTCTCTCTCTCTCTCTTTCTCGTCTCTCTTTTGTCCGACAGAGAAACCAACTTGCAGACGATAATGGTAGCTATGACATTATTTAGCAAAATCGAATGCTAAACATTTACGATGCACGCTCTCATATATAAAACGTCCGCTCAATTGCCAAGGTTCGAACCGACGGGCAAATCTCGAATTTTTATTTTTATTTGGTTGACAAAAAAAAAAAAGAACAAGAAAGGGGAGGAAAAAAAAAAGAAAATAACCGATTGGGAAATATAATTTTGCGAGTACATCCACTTTAGATGTATTTTGGGGGGGAATGATTTTGCGATAAAATCGAAAGAACGTGATGTCTTTTTGGGGATTGCGAAAGTTGGACAATAACGAGAAGTTGAAACAATTGGTATAAAGATAAAGGAGCGTAGACGCGATTAAGGTTATGATAATATCGCGTATTCGGGTCCGGGTTCAATATGAGGGAATAAGAGTAGCAATCTGTAAAGAAAGGTAATGGGCGTATTTTTGATTATTATAATTGCATGTGTATATTTCGTTTTATTATCATTCGAAAGGAAATTGGGGTCTAAATTGACTCGTTCTCGGACTGTCGGAAACAGAGAGACAGAGCATCGCAGAATTGAATCGCGTTGGAGACGACGACTGTACCCGGGGATAAACGAATCACGTATTATTATAATAGCCAGTTGCTAAATGGTTTTTTCAATCCGTGCGCAGTTCCATCTGCCCGGACGTTTGTGCCCCCTTCCTCGCGGACAACGAAACGTGTACCCCGCCGTTAATATTTCATTATGATCGTGTGTATGAAAATAATAAGGAATTTATCCGAGGCACTGTAGCGCGATGAAGGCCCTCAGCCTCGGCCGCAACCACGCATGTATATTAGGAATAAGTAATTTTCGTCATTTTGTACATAAAAAGGTATGCCAAGCCCACGGACTTGCTCATTAAAACAGTACCGTACAATCAAAATCGCACAAACCAATTAGTCGAGCAGTATCAGTTTAATTTTGCAAACTCAAATTTGATTTCAAAGCCTTCCTCAGATAAACTTGTTCTCTTTGCTTTCCGTCAAATTCTCTTTTCCATTGCATAAGAAAACAAGAGATCATTTTTTCACTCCTTATATGTGCACAGTCGGTTGGTTTCTTTTCATTTTTGACTCTTGACCCGTCGGACGAATCACATTCAATTACAACGTTGGACGGATCCTTCTTCTCTTTATTTTTTTTTCCTCGTCAATTATTTATAATTATATATTATTAATAATAGTCGATATCAAATATGATACGAGCAATTTGTAACCGAGTAAGACTGATTACAAATCAGTCGTGCAATTTGCATTCTGTAACTTTACTAAATGAATTACTAGGCATAATCAGCATCACAGCAGTCTCCGGTAATATTTCACTCACCTCCCCTCTTGTTTCATGTGTTCAACATTTTGAAGGACATTGAATTTGACAAGACCCTGGGAGCCTCAAATTACCCAACAAAATTAAACTAATCAATCGAGCATGTATAGTCAGCCAATCCAATTTTGTTTCTCATGATTTTAATTCAAAGACAGCTCTTGATAACTATAAATTCGCAATAAACAATTGTAAAATGATCATTTTAAATTAACCGCGTTGGAAAATTTGCATAATGTTGCAAACTTGATCCCACCTCTCATATAATAGAAACATATTTCAGCGTAAGCATCGTGTGCGCAATCGCTCTAAATTCAGTTATTTCGTTCGCTTATATTTTTTTCCCTTCTTCTTCTTCTATACTTATACATATAAATCTTAGGGAAAATGATGTTAGCAAGACTGTGTGCCCGCAAAAGGTAATATCCGAGGAAAGCAAATTGTATCTGAGCGTAATAATATATTTGCATTCGTCTTGAATGAAAAATTGTAACGATAAACATTGATTAATCATCAAATCGGGTTACTCTCGACGCAAATCATAGTTAAGCCTCGCGATCAAACAAAATATAATAAACATGAGGTATGATTTTCTAGAAAATTTATCCGAACGTTAGGAAAAGTTTCGTGGCGAAGTTAAAAAATGAATAGCGCCATAAAATTATGCATGAAGCCAACTTTAAAAGACGTTAAAAAGTAACGTTACTCATACGTGTGTGGTGGCCCGTCTGTATGTGAGTGTCTAAATAATAATAAAAAATTACAAGAAAAGTTTTGCAAATTTATGTTGTTTCGGCGTGCCGGGAGTTTTTCCCTTTGCGTCTGGCACCCTTCCCACCGAGGAGAGCTCGCGGGAGTAGCAAACCATAACCTATCATTATAGAGAAGGAATCATTGGATGATCTTAATCATGCGAACCTCTCTCCGTTCTCGTTCACTGGCCAATCGCGTACGTCGATTTCAATAATGGTTTCCAGCGATCCTTAAACTTGGAAACTACGATACACCCCGATCGACTTGCAGCTTTCTTCAACACCGCTCATTTTTCTCTAATTCATTACTATTAAATATTTCGAAATTAATAATTACACGTGCAACGGATTCAACTTTAAATTTCATACAATCAACTTCTCTTCCAACTTCTGAAACAATTTCTCAGAGCAGAAACAACGAGCGAGCCCAATGTTACATAAACCTTAGAGAGAACAAATTATCCATTTTTATTTCAAATTACCATTTGTAAATCAATTGTTAGTTAGAATTTGCGTCATTTCAGAAACACGAGGTTATAAATAAATTGAACCGAAGGAAGGAACGATTTGTCACTGAATAGAGTGGAGCACGGAAAGGGTGAATCTTCTTATAGATCCGTTAGATTTGCACCGAGGTAAAAAAAAATAAAGAAGAAAAAAAAAAGAGACGACGACTCTCGACGCGCGACATAAAATGTGTTAGCGTGACAAAGAGGGAGAATCCGTATAAACCGATGAACTTAGAGGCAGTGTCGCTGAGGGAGTCTTTTTCCGTGATCGTGACGTCACATCTGCTTGCGCTGTCTCGAGGTCGACAGCCTTGACCTATCTCAATGGCAAAGAAGAGCGGATAAGGTTTGGCCTTAAATTCCTGACTGCGAAAGGAAGGAAGGACGGAAGGAAGGAAGGAAGTATACAGTTGACGAGAAACTCGACGCTGCTCAGTGGTTTGAGTTGAGCGCGACGGCGGATTTCATCCCTGGGAAAACCCGTGAAAACCGCCACTTGTTGCGTTAGCCTGCAGCTCGAATAAACGAGCGAGACGGAGAGTGGCATGGAAACGCATGTGCATCCTCTTCTTGCGCAACAGAGCCATCCTTTCCGAGACAAGCCGAGACGACAAGTGCTTAAATACCGCCGAGAGTCGACAGTCGTTACACCCTCTCTTCCTTCGTCTTTTCCGCGACGGCTTTTCAGACCACCGACCGTCTAGACCCAAAAGACAGCCAGCGTTCTCCTTTTGTCGAACGCCAACAATCGTTTGACGCTTCTTTTATTCAATCATCCTGTGTTCATATCGATTACTTACCAGTATCAAGATGTCTTTCTCCACTTCCAAGCCAATCTGCAATCGGATCCCACCACAATGGTACCTGAAACAAATAAGACACAAAATTATTCAAATGAAGAAGCCAAATAGAAAAAGAAAATGTTAACATCTATATTGAACAGGATGGTATTTTTAACAAGAATACCTATTTTAGTCACTGCATTGGAATAAGTGCAAATTTAACTTTTTGCATTTCCAAATTTGCACTTATTTTGAGTGAACATTCGCCTGAAAATAAGTTTCGTTTTTGTGACTTTTATTGTTTTTTTTTAAATGAAATTTTTCACTTATTCAAATTTAGAGAGTAGGTAGCGAGAGAAAAAAAAAGGCTGAAAATTATACATCCAAGCTTTGGCTTCCCAGGAGCCAACCGTCATTTAGCTTAGCAAAATAAAGACTTCTAAGAGGGCGCAGAGGAGGGGAGGGGTTGGATGAAACGTTGCAAACATTATGATCGATTTGCATGTTGAGCGTACAATTTTTGAATGCTTCTAGCTGCTCTTTACAACGCGAAATTTGGTAGTCTGTTTCCATCATCTCCCACACTATTAAGCAAATGATTCTGCTTGATTTTTGGAACATGCCAACACCCTGCATTTACTACCGGCTAGACGCAAAAAATGTCGGATCAACTTGCAATGAAATCGATCGCGCTCTTCGATGACAGTGATCAGAGGGATACGTGTAATGCGAGTGCCCAGAGGGCGCAGTCCAGACCTGGACTCGAACAATCTTGCTACTGGATACCAAAAAGGATACCATCCAATCTATACAAATTACCCCACGACCTTATCACTAATTAACAGTTTCAGACTTTCGAAATGAGAAACAAAATGTTTTTTTTTTTTTTTTTTTACCAAACTGTTTTCCCG
>JAAMPD010001434.1:0-24442 GCA_025266255.1 Trissolcus basalis | reverse complement strand
TATATTGCCCCGTATATTACATCTATATTTTCATTATATTGTCTATATATTGTCATTATATTTTCCTTTTTACTATATTAGGGTAAGGGATGTTGAAAATTTGGTTATAATAAATTATGGAAATATCTTTTAATTTGATTGTAGTTTAGAGGAATATATGCATCATATGAAATAATATATATTTATTTCTGTTTTTTCCTTTGTTATTATAAATTTGTAAATATTAATTTCATTAGTTTAATCATGCCAAGTTGTAAATATTTTTTTTTTTGTAGATGCTCTGTATCTTTAGATGTACACAAAAATTTGATGGAATGGAAAAAATGTAAATTTTTTTGTGTAGGAAAAGTTATATAATTAATAAAATGATTCATACGATGACATGCACATTACAAATTTTCATGTTTTTCCGACAGATGAAATTGATGTGCGCGAAATTGTTACAATTTGTTACGGAAATGATCAAACCTTAAAGGGAATGAAACTTTTTATTTGACGAGTTTGAAAAAACCCTGGCGGAATTATAATAATTTAATGAATGTTACAACGATGTTCCGGTAGAATTTAAAGAACGTTCGGAGTGTTGTTGGAATGTTTACGTTTTACAAAGACTAATGATCAGGACTTTGAATTAATCGTCAGCATTAAATTCAAAGTTTCAATAATGGTACTGTAACAAGTATATTAAACGAGGTGTTAACTTTGATTTTCATTTAATATCAAACTGCAATTTTGACAAAGTAGTTCAAACTTTCAAAAATCCAAAATCAAATGCAATTTTTTGATCTGGAAAAAAAAAGAGCTACAAATGATGATGGCAATTGAAAAAATTTGTCTGATTTATTCAAAGTATAAAAAAGTTTCACATGATATGCAAATAAGAAATGGACGGAAAATCGTTATCGGTAAAAAATTTTTCTTTATAGTTCAAAAAAAAGTAGATCACTGACAGGAGCATTCTCTACCTGCACCCTCAATAGCAGATAAGTTACACAATTCAGTATAAAGAGACATCATAAATCCATAAAAATAGTTTTCAGCAAATATGATCCTGGAGATAGTAAAAAATAAAAAAGTCCACGATAAAAAACGTTTTAGAGCACTTGTATATAATATTTATGATTGTCAGGGTAAAGATGCATTTTTCTTCGGGATTAGGCTTTTTTAACGACTGGTACTGTTTTGCTACACTTTAAAAGATTCCGGTTCTTTAAAAAAGAAAAAAAAACGGAACACTCAAAAAGAAACCCGGAAAATCTTTTATTTCCAAAACCAACGGCACTTTTTTTTCTTGAAAATTGAACTGGTTTTGTTTCTTTGGGTACCGTTAAATTCACCCTGATGACTCAGTTTTTGTGTACAATCAAGAGCTAATTAATTGATTATATATCAGTTTGAAAAAATTGGTTTAAAGTTACCATGCGATAAAGTGTTGCTGTAGATGCAACACGTAGCTTATAGACGATCAATAAGTTACATAGTTCATCCAGGTCGGCGGCATCTAACGAGGCTCGTTGGTCTAGGGGTATGATTCTCGCTTCGGGTGCGAGAGGTCCCGGGTTCAAATCCCGGACGAGCCCGATGGTCATTTTTTTCGTTATTTTAATACGTTTGATTTTACATAGGAACTTTATTGCACTTGATAACAATGATTATGAAATATATGCACATTCATCCATTTGAAATTCTTATCTCCAGAAAAAAATATTAATCATTTTTTTCTCATTAACATTTTATCACTTTCATTGAACAATCTTATATTCTCTTATTTTTGTTTACTGAAATTGAATAAGATGAGTCAAAGAAATGGAAATTTGCAAAAAGTAAAGATAAATGAATAAAAAATGCACCTTGCGAAGAAAAAAAAAAATGCAAATGTTTTCTTTCATATAAAGATTGCTGTCCAAGTGAAAGTCCGAATTCTATTTGAAGTCACATTACTGTCGACTTGGTTGGTGAACGTATCCACAAATCAGTGGATTTTCCTCGCCAAAAAGATGCTGTCGTGCGTTTGCTCATTTCTAAAACGCCTGTTATCTCGACTTATGGTCATTTAAAAAGTCCATCAATCAAATCCGGTGAATTAAAATGTAATCAATATTTGTAATTATGCCGCGTGAGTTTAGTTATTTTTGCAAACTCGTGGGTGTGCGGTTTAATATTTCAAGCAACGGCGAGGTTTTAATACGACTGTTAATATTTCACTTTTTTCCCGAGATGACGTATTTTCATTTGGCCTGGTCGAGGTAATGTGGGAGAGGTCGCGGAAGGTCGGTGGAGGTCGCGCGCGATCCACGCACCAAGGAATACAGGGTGCTCGTAAAGTCTCGATTAGAGGATAACTTCCTCTCTTTCACTCTCACGGCACTTTACGTGCAGCGAAATGGGCCCGTTTTATCCAAGTTCCAGGTAATACCTACCTGCCCGTTGCCCTGGCAGGGATTCCAGGCGATCCGGGGGACCAACAGCCACCTCGCCTTTTAAACGTCGTACATATTTCTGCGAGAAAAAATAGCTCTTGATAAAATATATTGACAAACAAAACTAACGGGCACCCTTGCCACGGAATTTGTGACGCGTACAAGCCATTTACGTGTTTTCGTATAATCGTTTTTGCTCATTTTTGCCCATTCGCTTACCTTTCTGGAGCGATTTTAATGAATTAGAAAAAAAACCTAATAAAATACTCTTCGGTATGAAAAAGTATCTTATATTGACCATATATGATTTCTATATATAGATTATAAAATATTATAAATATATGAGCAAAAAAATAAATAATACATGGTCCATCCCTAGTAAAAAGTATTATATATTGTCCATATTTTATCAATAAATTGACAATATATGTCAATACATGACAGTATTTTTCATATATGGACAATATATTGGCAATATATTAGCTTTTTTCGAACAAATTCAATTTATTTTTTATGTATGGACAACATATGATTCATTTTACTAGGCCCCAGTGAAAAGGATTATATATTGTATATATTTTTTGAAAAATTGCTAATATATAGTCTGTATATGAACACTCAAACATATATACTGATAATATATGGAATATACATAATCTTTTTTTAAGGAGAGATGTATGATGTAATGTAACAATTATTTAATAAATGATAAATGATATATATGATTTATATGTATGCAAAATATAATAAATATTTTTATCATATATTGTCAACATGTTTTATGAATGGATAATATATGATTTCTTTTTCGTTAAAATGTTTAAAAACAATGAATGACATGAACAGATTTTGAGTACGTTAAATAAAATTTTAAAATGCAATATTCTATCATTTATTTAGTTTAACTAAATCTAGTCTTAAAGTCTGACTGAGAAAATCAAACGGATCTAAGATTTTATGTTGAATTATAGTTGGAAATAAACTGCATGCTTAAGGTGAATTAGTTGTGTTAGTATGCTATAACATACATGGTAATTTCAGAGTTCATGTGTTGATTTACGTAGTTAGTAATATTGCCTGAGAAACAAGAAAACGCGACCGCAAAATGGTTTTGTAATAGAAAGACGCGTACGAAGAAGATTTATCTGACGATTTTTGCCGTTTGAGAAAATTATGCCAGTGAAATTATAATTTATTGTTTATGAAACAGTTGAACTATTTATTAAGAACTGTTGTTTTGTCACGCTGAAAAATTGTTCGACATTTCATAGCGGCTAAACACGCGCGGCTGTGATTAATTTTTTGCATCATCGAAAATGTAACCGGTCGGAATAAAATTGTCGATGGAAAAAAAAAAAAAAACAACCCGATTGATGGTATTTATTTTGCAAGATTTATCTTCATTTGCCATGTAACGCGTAAGATTGATGAAAAAAAATCGTTTATCGAATTTGATTCTGACATCATGAATTGCTCATCGTAAATGGCAATGTGAGAAAACAGTATTGCCTGCGCGAGTCCGCGACGGATTCGCAGAAAATCATGCAAGAGTAGATGCATTGGTTATCGGTGCAGATAATTATCTCGAATTAATTATATCGCAATTGAAATAAATATCCCGTGTCATTTACTCTGTCGATTACACGAACGAGGTGATTGGTATTTTCTTGTAATCAATATAACCATTAATGGCTAAACAAAAAATAACAATTTTTGTTCATCATTTTATAATTTACTACGTTTCGATTTTATTTTAATCAATAAATAACATTTATCAACGGTTGACAACTTCTTTAATATCTTCATTTGATTTTAAAAAGTTGTTCATTAATAAATAATTATGCTCATAACTTGCAAATAAAGTATATTCACAAGTGACCAGTGTACAGTTGCAGTTTGCGAGATTCAATCAACCGTTTTTTTAAAAAATGGCGGTCTAATTCAAACTGAATAAAATAAAATATAATATGAAAAAAAAACTATTCATATATATAAAAGTAAATAGAGAGTCGGAAAATTTTTTCTGAAAAAAGACCATCTTTTTGTTTTTAACTATAACGAAGTTGCAGTTTATGAGATCCAATCAGCTGATTTCAAATTGGCAGTTTAGTACCAACTGAATTATATTAAAACCAGAAAAAAATCAATTATAAATGAGAAAGTAGTAAGTCTGATCATTTTTTCTGAAAAAGAATCATTTTTCTTTGTTCATAAAAAAAAAAAAAACAATAGAAAGTAAAGAAAAAAAAGAAACTAATGATATGTACGGAAACGAAGTTGCAATGTAAATGAAGCAAGGAGGTTTTATGCAGTAAACTATTTGCGCGTCAGTGGTGATGAAGCACATCTGTTGTGTGACCCTGCGACAATGATGAATCCATCACGGATGCTAAGAACTATGCTAATGAAGCAGCTCTTCATGAATCTCATACTTTGGGAAGATGATTAGCATAAGGCTGATACGCGAGATTCAAAAGGTGAGCTGCACGGTATCTATCTCTCAATGTCGCTGATGAAGAGCTCATAGTGTACTTGGTGCATCGCGTACGTCATACTGCTTTATTACTCTGATGTATCCATTGGCATCGAATCATCTCTCACTGCACGCGCAGCCAGGCCAAAGTGCGCAAATCCAGTTAATCGCACCTGATGAAAAGAAGTCAAAAATTCCAAAATACCATTCTCACTCACTGATTTATGATTTTTCCTCTTCAACTTTGCTACCCTCTTCCTCTTGCTGATTCGATTCATTATTTATTTTAATGATTGCTCCTTTTGTTCATCTCACGAAACAGTTTGACTTCAATTCAAAAGTTGATCGAAAAAATGAGGTTAGTTTGAAAGCAATACTCATCGGTGTGAAGTTGTAGTTTATGCGATCCAATCAGCTGTTCGCGAATTGGAGGTTAATTTAAAAACATTAGACAGACATTTTGTTGAGCTCTTATGAATACAAGTTGAAGTTTTATTAGCTGAACAAAGATGTGTCTCCTTTGTTTATTTACATATCTTGAAAATTTTATAGTCAATGAACGTAACTCGCCGGTCTATTTGAGATATACGGTTTCTCGGGATTCTGGATCTGATAGTAGAATCCTTCGAGACCTCCTATACATTAATTAAGCGTGGTACCCGTTTGTAACTGGCACGTAATACTAATTACATTACGTAAGCAGCGATTTCGCGCTCGACAAACTTTTGTCCGTGAAGGCGCAATCGCTATAATTTCCCCTCGAATCTAAGTCACCGGATGATGTTTCGACTTGTCGGATTATTCAAGGCCCATGTTCACTTCGTTTCTTTGTCTTCCGTAAATCGTCACCTTTGATAAACACTCTGCTTATGCTTCAATTATTACAAAAAAAAAAAAAAAAAAAAAAAATAGGTGTTACACTTAGTGTGATCTGAACAACTTTTTTCCTTTTCATTTCTTTTAAATAACTTTCATTAACTTTTGAAAGAACGTTGAATGTATTATTCAATTTATCAAGCAATAAACTCTGTAAATTTGCGAAATAAAGTTCAAACGACTTAAGACAAATTTAAATGAACTTCAAATTTATTTATTAACTAAATCGAATGCAAAGCAAATGTTCAATTTGTACTTATTCGGTTTAACTGATAAACGTTTGTCACTGTAGTTAATTTATTTTTCAATTGATCTCGGTATCTTCACAATGGTGCTAAAAAACTGCGCGCCATGTAGATACTGCGCATGCTTTTATCGTATTATTTATGTCGTCGGTTTTGTTGTACGTTATGCGTGCGAAGTTTGCGCCGTTTAGCATTAGCCCGATCTTTCGTAACGATTTCCATGTCGTTGATCGTTTGAGTAAGATTGAATCAATGAGAATACGAGCTGCGGCACGCAAACGTGATTTAAGTGGTAAGAAGTACCCGGTGAAAATGCTCCTCGAGCATGCGAGATGCATCCTAAAGCAAGAATTTATCAAATGGCGTTAAATCAAGTAAAAAAGTGTCAGTTAACGATAACTAGATCATCAGGTTTATGATGTTGATTTATATCTTTTCAAATTTACTTGAAAATGATGAAAAAAAACCGAATATACAAAAGCCAAGATGTGAGATTAGAGAAAATAAAATAAATATACATAAGTACTTTGAATATAGAGGTGAAAGTACAAAAATAAACAGTCTTGATTATTTACAATAAATTTAACTTGTTTATAAAGAGGAGAAAAAGATTTATAATAAAAATTGATCGAGATATATAATTTATTTGAATGATTTTTCTTTTATTAATCTCAAAATTATCAGTTTTAAATATCAATTGAAAAAATTTTAAATTCAGTAACAAAAAGAAAAATAAATGACATTGAAAAAAATGTTGTTGTAAATAATAATCTGGATAAGAAACAGATTTGAATGATTTTTGTGGTTGGATAAAAAAGACGATAAGGAAAATTGAATTGAACTTTGATAAACGTTGAACTGTTTGTTGTGACAGATGTTTATTGATAATTAAAATATGTGTCAAACAAATGCACGGAGCGAGAATTTATTGGCGTGCGTAGGTCATGAATATATACATACGTATCAATATTATATTATCGTCATTTACAAATGCTTTCGCGTCGTGATCGTGTTCTTGGTAAGAAAAACGATTCTGTTTATGTGCATATCGGATGGACCAGGGGTTAATGAAACGGTATTACTCATAACACATACTTACGTGTCTTCTATAAGCTGCGTCTATTAAACCGGGATAATCGAAAATGGTCTAGCATCGTTATAAATGTTTCCAATGGATGGTACAATTAGTTCATCTCAAAAATCGCAACCTAATAGCTTTGGATTTCGAAACCATTTTTTCGTCGTCATTATATTGCCAAGTGTCAAAAGGTGTGGAAGTGAATCCATCTTCTGCCGACGATCTATTATAGCGGAAAACGACGACGCATTATAAAAATCGAATTATGAATCATCAAGCGAGAGAGAAAAAATAGAGAGAGAGAGAGAGCGAAGACAAAACGGGGTCTGTACGCCCGAGTGTCCCAATTTTTTGTCGCTGTTGGGCCAGTGTTGAAATGATATTTGCAAGTTTCGACTTCTCAGAAGTATCAAATGCTATGCAAAGCCTCTCTATTTAACATAAAGTGATCTAAATCGGATTTCAAAGGTGGGGCAAAGAGGAGAATAAAGATTCAAGATTATTATTGGATCCTCAGTTGGAAACTAGTTTATAAGCGGGGATCCTGGATTTGAAATTCAGAAGAGTTAAATGACCCCCTAATATTTTATCGGGTTTATGTTTTCGAATCGTGAAAATTATTGAATTGATTAATGTCGCTTCGATTGGCTCTTCTGCTCAGTTGCTTTATTCAAAGGCTCGATCTTAAGTTCAGAAATCTGAAAATAAAATTTGAAAAATGTCAAACAGTTGGACAAAATCTCATTTGTTTTGTTTCTTCTTCTTCATTTTTTTTTTTTTCGTATAATTACCACCACGTTTGGAGGAGTTGATAACACATATAAAACGGCGTCAGAAATATCTTGAGGCAAGATGTAGGGATATTTTTCGTAAATATCCTCGCGTTGTAGTGTCTCGGCTATCTCTGTTTTAACAAGGCCCGGACTTAGATTCTGCAAAATGAAAGATAAAACAAACGATTTTGTTAAACGTGGCGCATGTAACTGTTTGAGAAAGCACGTACGACTTGGAAAATCACCCCAAGTGCACTTTTCTCCGAAAAACATATCTCGAACTGCAGACAATAAAAAAGAATTTATGCATATTTTAACAGGTCTATTTATGCAACGTTTTAACAACTTGGAAACGGATCACAAACAGAGGTAGGCTCACCGTAACTTTTATGTCCAATTTTTCTGCGTGTATTTCGTTCTGAAATATTTCGCTCATTGCTGTTAGAGCATATTTGCTCGGTATATAAAAGCTGAGTGCATTATTTTTTATGGCTACAGTGTGCCCGAGCGTACTGAAACAATAATAAAGTGAATATGATGTATTGTTTATATTTTAGCGAAACTATATTTAAACCACGTTTAAATATAATTGACAATCTTTGATATTTGTATTTGAGCGTCGTTTATTGCTATAGTTCGAACGATACTTTTAGTATCAGTTCCTGAGTGTAAGTTATCAATAGTTCTATTAGTTTAAAGGGGATCGTCCAACTAAATGGCTATAGGATCGGTATTTTTCAACCGTTTCTAATGACCTTCTTTAACAGGTAGCAAATAAATGTCCTATTATTTTAGTTTGAATATCAAATTATTTTTTAGTAACCTGTACAAATTGTTATTGCATAATTATTGGTATATCCATTTTTAAACGAGTTTTATATTGATATCATAATATTTAATACTATATAGACAGAAGAATAAATGGTACCTGGCAACTAAAACAGATGGGTCATTAAGACCCATATATAATTCATGTAAAAATATAGATAAAGTTTAAGCAAATTCAAATGTTTATGAAATTTTCGAGTATTTAAGAAGTTGAATATACATGATTTTTGATAACAATAATGCGATTAATTATTATTGGTTCAAAGTACATTCGTACTATATTTTAGAAAGTATACATCAGTCAGGTATATTTTCAAATTCATGATAGCAGTATTATTATTACAATTCACTATTGGATTATATTGAAATTGATTTTTGTATTTTATACATTTCATTTGTATATGTATATGTTTGTTCTTTTATGATAAATTTTTTCTAAGATATTCAGTTAAGCAAGTTAAGATAATTCATCCATTTTTTAAATTTTCTTTCTCACTTTTCAATTATTAAACATTTTTCCAAAAAATATAATACCCATTTAAAGGCGATAAAAATGATGAAAAGTAATGAAATATCATATATGATTTTACTTAAAATAAAAATTATTAGTGATTAAATTTGCATTTTGGATCAAATTTCTTTTATTTTTTATCCGTTCGTTTTTATAGTGTTATCAAATTTTTTTTTCAATCACCTATTGATGTTGATAATATGACCGAGTGTTTTGCGTTCCTTCATGGACTCAACGGCTTTTCTTGTGCAAATAGCGACGGCTACAGTATTGATATCAAGAATTTTGCGATAAGATTCAGTCGACCCTCCTGTTGAGAATAGTTACATTAAGAAATAACAAACTCAAAGAAGCACACAAATCTTCAACACAAATAGACAAAAAAAAAAAATAATAATAATAATAAAATAAAATAAAATAAAAATAAAAATTGATACATAAGGTAAACGTACCTAATATGGTTATATAGTGTACCTATTTGTGTTATTTTTGTTTAAAATATATTTTGAATTTAGAATTCAATTTTAAGAGAATTAATTTTATAACAAACTTGACAAAAATAGGTACACTACAACCGTATTAAGTACGTTTACCTCACAAAAATATTTCGAAATTGTATTTATAAAATTAATTCACCGAGAATAGTTTCATTGATGGCAATGCCAGCATTATTGACCAAAATATCCACTCCACCTAAATGCTTAATGGTCCATTCGAAAGATTTTGTAATATCATTCTCATCTCTGAGATCACACCTGATCGGATGGAAATTCCCGGCGTGACTTTCGCACAATTTCTGTAACGCTTCCATGTTGTGGACTCTTCTTGCCAAGCCGACAACTTTGACACCTTTTTGAACGAGGGCCTTTGCGATAGCAGCTCCGATGCCGGAACTTGCACCAGTTACCACGGCCACTTTATTCAACCACCGATCCATCTTTGCCTCTAAAACGTCGCTCTGCAACTGCAATCACACAACTGCACTCGCTTTACGATACACTTTCTATCTTACGTGTTTTAATCTCGATCAACATTTATATCAACCGGTTTCTATGCTCATTACATAAAAAGATGAGAGGTTTTCAAAAGTCGCAAAATTACACACTCGGGTCAGTAAATCCAAAAGTTTTCAAGTAATATCAACAATAAATTTGAAATTATAAATTTTGCCACAAATTTTATTTCAATTAATCTTGATCAAAAGTCGCATTTATATTTCCTCTATTTCTTGACATGTCAAGATGAAAGTTGTGAAGATCTTTGAAATGATTGCCAACTGAGTTTCATCTTGACTAAATGAATTTTGCCAAGGTAGAAGAAGAAGAAAAAAAAACAACACTAGAGAGAGAGATGATTAGACAAATTTTGTTTGTCACAAATCATGGTTTAATCAGTCTGAAACAAAAGAGGGGAAAAAGCGATTTTAAGATCTAGGAAGTGTATGACGGGGGATATGAAAGATTGGTAAAAAAGAAACTCGAGCCCGGATGGCTGTGTGGCCGTTAAACGTCCCGGACCACCTGGCGACGGACCTCGTTAGGACATGTCGCAAATTGGTTACTTAGAGCACTAATTTGCGCTTTAATTACGGAAGATCGCGTCTGGAACGCGTAATTGACTCGTCGCTCGGAGCCTGGAATTCTCTCGACGAGCTTCGAACAAGACAGGAATCTCGAGCGGACGTTTTCCCAACTGGAACGCGTTTTGTTTTTACTTTTCATCCTCCTTCGTGCTTTTTTTCTTCTCCGACGGACGAAAAGCGAAAGTATTCGGACCCATAAAACACATCCAACCAGCCGCGTCGTGTCACGGGCGCGCGGAAAATTTTTTTCTCCATTTTTTTCCCCCGTCGCAGCGGCAATTAGAGCCACCTGCTTCCTATTCGCCGGTTGGTAATTAAATCTGCTTATTAAATTGCGCTAATCGAAAAATAAATGTTTCTAATTGTTTCCCTCCCCGCCCTTTAATCACCGGTTTGAATTCGGGGACTTTCCGTAACGCCGCGATATGTAACTCTTATTTATCGAAAAAGTGTGTCATTATGGAATCGCGGGGTTGAGGAAAACGTGCATCTCATGTAATTGATACATTGTCGTCGGGATTAATTGTCCGTCTGAACATATCGCGCCACATCGGGGGGGACCGTTTAAGTAAACAACTTGAATCGTCACGGCGTGACAAAATAATGGAGGCATCGTTATTTAGACCGGCTGTGTTATTGTACACGTAAGCACGGTTACGTAAGAGCGGCACGTAAGACGATATCGCAACTGTCGCAGTTTTTGTCATTGTACGCAGATTCGAAAAGGGTGTTGCCCTTAAACGGTTGTACTAACTGACGCCAAAGATTGATTAACGTAACAGCGACGATGAATCACGAGCTCCTACGTGCGTTACGCGATGATAATAAATGTAAGCGCGTTTGGGTGTAATTGCGAGTAATTGAGCGTAGAAAGTGACTGTATCAGCTCCGATGGCTGAGAAAGAGAAACGTCCTGGAGAAAGAGAGAAAGAGGAAAACAGCGCGAGAGAAATGTTGCTGATCGGCTCTCGAGTAAAATGCTCACGGTCCGATAATTTCAGCCTTTTTGCACGAACCTCGAGCAATGTAAATAATGCACTTGTTTAATCATTAATTGGGACTCTTAATTAAGACATTTCACATTTGCATTGAACAAAAAATAATACCATTTTAAACAACCGTTTTTAATGAAATTGTGTAATCAAAGTTTACGAAAAAATATTATGTATTTTATTTTATTTTATTTTATTTTATTTATTTTTTTTTAGTATTATGAAAAACATTTTTAACCGTTTAATAAGTGACTATGAAATCAATTTTTTTATTGAATATTGGATTTGCAATAAATTGTAGGATGAAAAAAGTTTTGGGTATGCAGAGAAAAGAGAATGATTTTATGATTGGATATGTCTTGCCATCTGATATATATCAGTATCGAGATTTATATTGAATGTCAGAATTTTTGTTGAGATTGAAAGTTTAATTTTATATGATTGTAAAAAGAATGTTGAGAAGTGTAGAATTGTTGGATAAAAGGGGGGGGGGTTATAGAGGTGGTGTTGTTGCGTTTGTGTAAAAAGAGTGACGCGATATTTGAAATCGATTGTGTCGGCGATTCCGCAACGTTTCTCTGTTCTTTTGCCCTCATTTACACGTCCCGATGCGAGAATCCGCTTAAAGAGGAGCATCAAGACAAGAGGCGCATAGGCCAGAGACCATTAATCCCTGTGCAGCGAAGGATGCATTTAGCACGAGGTCTCGCGGTGTCCTTGTCTGCGGTGCCGTTAAACGGACGGAAACCGCGCTTTCCCCCGGAGGAATGGTTGCATCCGCCGTTGCGTTCGCAGGTCTTGGATGTCAAATTCGTTGGCGGGGGTCGCCAATCAGGATCAGCGCACTCGAAGGAGCAGCCTCGCTGACATCCTGCTCG
Source organism: Trissolcus basalis (assembly GCA_025266255.1). Lineage (NCBI taxonomy): Eukaryota > Metazoa > Arthropoda > Insecta > Hymenoptera > Scelionidae > Trissolcus > Trissolcus basalis. The sequence goes on along the minus strand of JAAMPD010001434.1, from coordinate 11,786 downwards.
CGTTGCGACACACGCTCTTCCTCGACGAACTGGCTCGAGTGCACCGGCACACGCCGGAAAGACCACTTGCGCAATCACAATTCCATTGTCTTGAGCTATCCACAATAAGATTCGACGACCTAATGTTATACATGCAATCCCAACCAACGAGTCATCGTTCCTTCCAGTTTCCAATTCGCACTACAACAATTTATACTTTTCAATCAGCTTTTCCATCAATTGCCAATATATGGATTGGGGTACAAGTTTCCTAACTTATTACTTTTCCTAAATTCTTAATTTATATTCCTAAATTCCTAATATTTTTATTCTTTATTTTATAATAAAAAAAATATATATTTTTTTTTATTTCTATTGTTATTTTTATTTTATTTTATTTTGATATACTACTAATCTACCTGATATTTTCTTTATATATCTTTATATTTTTATTTTCACTTATTTTATTTTGTTTTTGTTTGCTTCTTATTGTACTACTATACTACGAAAACAAGATGCTCACACATTACATTACACATATTACACAAGATTACAAAAATTATGTTATATGTACAAAATGTTTACCGATTGGGATATACTAGTGTAACTGCTGTGCAAAAAATTAAAACTATTGTATTTTAGTGTAAAAATAAATTTTTTTGAAAATATTAAAAAATGCATTAATATTTCGTGACTCTTCAAATGTTATAAAAATGTTATAAAATGAGATAAAATGTTATTAAAAGTGTTATTAAATGTTATTAAAATGTTATAAACAAATTCAGCTTGAAGGACGGATGGATCATTTGATCTGTCTGAAGAGGCATTTCAAATTAAAACCAATCAATATGAAAACAATAAAATATATATTCATATAAACAACATGAATAAAAAATATGAAAATTGTAAAAAAATGGAATCAAATTGTATTTTTTTCAAGAGATAAAGAATTAAATTTTAATAATAACTTTAATTTATGAATTCTTAATTTTTTTGTGATCTACTTGACTCAACTTTATAAAAACATGTTAATAAATTTAGTTTTTTTTTAAATAAATAATTTAATTTCAAAATTGGTATCACAAATAAAATACTCGAAAGAGTGATAAACATAAAAATTGATTTTTTTTTTACACGCATCATTTATGTGTGGGTCAACGTGACCCATCCGTCCCTTCATTCAGGTACCAGTTTTTCCGTTCTTCTAGCATTTAACAAAAAGTTAAACTTTATCATTTTCTTTGCAGTGTATTTTTTCTATTGTTTATTGCAGATAAAAGGTTCTTGTTTTCCATTTTCTTTGTCTAATTATTTCGCATCACTCGTAGGTCGGAAACGAGTAGATTAGAATAATTATAAAAGTGAATAAATATGATCAAGAAGTTGATAATTAATTTTGTTGAAAAAAAAGCGATGCCATCAAAGTTATCCACTTTGTTATCTACTGTGGGTTTTGTTATTTGCCAAGGAGATATCGTTGTAAAGAGCATGCAATTCAATATGATACCAAACGGATAGATCCTACTCAGTGACGCATGCAAATTTACACAATTTAATATTTCATACAGTTCCAACAGTGTGTCTTTTGTAAATGAGCATCGAGGTAAGCGTGATTACAAAATTCAAAGTCCTGCAATTTTGTTTTCGCAATGGTTCAGTCATATGATTAGAATTGAGTTACAAATGTGAGATCTTTTATTATACATCATTTCAAACTTTAAAAGGATCGTTCAATTTTTTTCTTTTTTTTCAATTGTGTTTCAGAGAGTCACTTGCCTCGATCCCAATCGTCCACCAATATTCATCTACAAAATTTTCCAGTTCAGTTTCATGATTGGGGCGTGTAACGTGTATAGCAGCTCGTAAGTAGGATGTAGGGCGAAGAGGCCAGACCAGATTGGGCTCCGGCATTCCAACCATGCCGGCATGTTCCGACAGAGATAAATGGTGCTTTAATAACGTTAATTGAAGCCCTTAGAAGAATCGATCGAGCCGTATCGCTCTGAGATAGCGATCGACCTTATGATAAATAGTCAGTAACACCACGTGCGACCGTTCCAACACTCTTCTCCTGATACCATTATATTTTAATTTTTTTGCAGAGATAAAAAAACTACTTTCATCTGCAACTATATCTGGAACATTGAAACGTTTTAGTGTCATGATTTATTTAAAATCGTAATCGAAAGCTGAGCTTGATTTTGTAAAAAATATCGCTGAAATTCATTTTTCATTTCATTTTCAGTTTCAGTTCAATGAACTGAATGATTCTGTTGTAAAAATAATATTTTTATGATTACACAAACCTTCAATTTGTTTGTTGATTTTTTTTTATCATATAATAAAATATCTTAAATCTGTTTCTGGAATAAATTTTGTCAAACGTTTATTACAGACGGACGTTCGTTTTTAAAACATATCGAATTATTTTTGTCCTCAAATAATATGACTTCCTAAATTACAGTCGTTTGTGACTCATTTCGAATATAAATTCAATGCACGTCATTTATGTATTACATTATTGAATATTCAAGCATATAAAAAAATATTCACAACAAATTATATTTTTATTGTTATCATTACAAAAAATTAATATTTTAATTTTATTTAACATTTTGGGACGAAATTGGTAGATTGTTTTCATAATTAAAAAGAAAAAATCACATAATATTTAAACAATGCAGTTATTGGATATTTGGGCATTGATAAAAATTATTAATCACTGGAATATTTTTATTATCATTAAAAAAAAGTAATATTCTGAGATATATTTTAAACTTTGTGGAAAAATTGGAAGATCATTTTCATTATTAAAAAAAAGTTCATATAAAAATTGCAGTGATTGGATATTTCCCCAATAGCACAATCTAGATAATATGCAGATAATATATATATAGAGCTAATATATGTATATATGATTATTACATATTATCTGTATAATATCTAGATTGTTCAGAACATTGATAATTCATTAACAAAAATTATTAATCACCAGAATATTTTTATTATCATCAAAAAAAAATTTCCCTAGTAAAAAGGATCATATATTGTCCATATATTATCAATATATTGACAATATATTGACAATAGATTGACCATACATGGACAATATATTGATTGTTTCTAAAACATTCTAATATATTGCCAATATACGGTTGATGTATGAAAAATATTTGAATTAAATGATCAATATATTGTCAATATATTGTAAATATTTGGACAATATATTGGAAATATATCAATACATGATCCTTTTCACTAGGGTTATTATTCTGATATTTTTAAAAAGATGAAAAAATTGATGGTTGGGTTTAAAGAAAGAAAGAAAGAACTAAAGATTGAAATGGAAACCGATTGAAGAAGTGTTTTCGTTTTCGAATTAGGAAGGAAAAAAAAGTGAATTGAATGTCAACAAAGTAGGCTGCAAATGCGTTGTTGCAGTATGACACAATGGGAGGACTAGACAATTAGTGGCACGGAAAGGAAAAGACGAGGGCAGTCGCGTTTAATACTCGGGCAATCTCCGGTGTTTCTCATGACGATTAATCCGTGTACAATGCGCTGGTTGCGCCACGGCAATTAGCGACAACGCTTTTGTAGGCACGCAACGTAATGGGGTGGGTCGGATCCACAGCGAGAGTGTCGCTCGTGCTCGCTCTTGCTCGCGCCACTGAATCAGCGTCGGCTTGCGCGACTGCCGCGCATTTCGAGTATGTGGAGCATGGGATCAGCCATTGTCTATTGTTGGCTCTGTTATCATCGCGCGGGTCATGGTCGTCGCCCGATCCGAAATCCTAGTTTGCACAAACTCTTGCGTCACGCCATTATGAAAAATGCGCGCGGCAGGATCTTTGCTAGCCTGCCTACCGAGCACATCGCCGCTTTTATCTCCGCATGCAAAAATTAATGCGATTCTCATTATTAATTGACGATGCTCAAACGCCCAATAAAAATGCACAGGAAGTTTCATATTTGTTCCTCCTCGGGTCACCTTTTGAAATACAACTTTTGCGAAAGCCATCTTATCGACATCGCACCAAACTTTTCCACCTTCAACATTTTATCTTTATTGATTATACATTTTTTTGTTTCTTTTTGTTTTGTTTTGAACGGAAAACAAAATTGTCATGCCGTGAGTGTGTTTTCCGTCACAGAAATGAGACTGCAATTTTTTTTTTTCCGACTGAAAGTAAAGATTGTCAAGCTCGGTATCCACACAATCAGATGGCAACGTTTATTCTTTGACGATTTTTTTTTTCTCATTATTAAAGTATTGCAAGACACTAGACAAAAATGAATAAGTAATTCCGTGCATATTTATTACGCGTGGGTGTGTTGAAACAGGGGGAAAAATTGCTCAGATTAAAAATGACGAGATTTTTTGTTTCGCTGTTTATTCTTGTTTAGATTTCTCTGAATAATGAATTCGACTTGGATATAAAATGCGTGAGCGTCGGAGATGGATGATTCATTTTGGTTTGTTTCCAGCAGGTCATAATATTGTCGAGCGTTACAGATTGATTTTTGGTTTGGTCTGAGCATCACCACCGCGATGGATGAATCGATCCCAAGATGAAAATTTCGAGATCATTGCCACCCACGCGACGGCCATTGACGTGTGAGGGAAGATCTGTTTTGTCGGCCTCTTTGGTTTTCGCTTCACCATGGACCTTTTGTGCTTCGAGTGTATGACAGATAACACAATGCTTCTAATATGGTGCGTGTGTCAGAGTGGCCTCATCGGATGCATCTTGTGCGCCGCGCATCTTATCGTAATCTCGATGACCTGGTGTGGAATAGCTTCCATTGTATTTTGACTCCTCGTAACGCTCTGCCTTTCCAAATGCTATCGCCGATGACTCGTCCATATCACTTTTGTACTATCAATAATGAACGTTTATCAAGGCTACAACTGAACAAAAAAATATACATACATAATTGCAAGTAGTTATGCGCCCTTCAAGTGCAATTTTTTTTTTATTTTAATATAAAAATATATGGACTTCGTTTTTGACAGAGTATTTAAATAAAAAGAAAAATATATATTATAAATAATATCATATACTAAATGAATAAATTTTGTAAGAAAAATAAAACTTCTGGTAAATATGAAATTGGTAAATTTTGTATCCTTAAAAATATATGATTTGAAATAAGTAAATATACTGGGTGAAAATTTTTATTATTAAATAATTTTTAGATTTTTCAATCAAATTTTTTGATATCAAAATATATGACTTTCATTTTTGACGAAACATTTAAATAAAAAGAAATATATCATATAGATATTATCATGTACACTAAATAAATAAATTCTGTAAGAAAAATAAAATTTCTAGGAAATATTGAATTGGTAAAATTATTTTTATTCTTGAAAAAAATATGATTTGAAATAAGTAAATAAGTTGGATAAAAAATTATTGTTATAAAAAAATCGTTAGATCTAAAAAGTTGAAATTGTATTCAAAATTTGTAGATGAAAGAAATAAAAATAGAAAAATAATTGAAGAGGGAAACGTTTTTTTTCTGCACAACATTAGTGAGATAATTATTGAGGAGGTTAACGATTTTTGCGCGAATTTTATTTATGCCTCGGATCGGGATAGATTATCATTACGTTGAAAATTTTCATTTTAGAGATAATGATAGATTCGATAGATCGCTTGCATGCGAGGGAAAAAGCTCTCTCGCGAGGCGAAGATGATTCATCCACGCCTACCGAGCTGCAATCCGAAACATTACGAAGAAAGATTCGCTTATGAAAAGCCGAGTCTGCTGCGCCGGTGGAACGTAAAAATGCCGCGCACAATGAACTGCCCGAGATGAGAACAAGTTGAGGGCAAACACAATGAGGGCGTGGGTCTTCATCGTCAAAGGCCGCCGTTTTAATCTGCCTTTTTTGCATTTCCAGACTAAGCGTCAATGAAGTGATTCGACGTTGGTTCAATGTTTCACTCCATCGTGAAGAACCGTAAGATTTATCATATTCGACAATTTCTCCACTAGTGAAATCAGATCCTAATCTTTCAAATAGACAATAAATTTCGAGCCTTTTTATTTTCAATTTCTGTCGCTTAATTAAATTTTAGAAAATAGATTCAACACCCCTGATTTGAGTTAACAGCATTTCCATTCAGCTGCTAAAGCAATAATTTCGAAAATAACACCAAAATACAAAAGTTGAATAAAATTATCCATTTATGCATTGAAACAAAATGAATATTGAAATTTTTGTCTGTGAAAGGAAAAATGTAATAAAAATATTCATAGTATATGAGTCACTTGGAAGAAGAATGGAAACATCCATAATTCCATTGTTTCGTCACAATCATCGGTCTTTAGCCTACACTTTTCCTCTCGACGTGCAGCCAGTTTAGATCTTGTGCAACTTTTCTCATTTGATAGTCTCCAACGCGGGAAGAATCGCGCCCTCCTTTAGACCGGGCCGGAAGTCCAGACCTTGAAAAATGTTGGCGCGTTTATATGGCAGTTTCTTAAACACGTGAGAGCAATGCACGAGCGGTGAGCTCAACGCCCGGCTTGACGACAAATTATTCGATACACATCGGAACATAATTAGGGTCCTACGGCCGGCTATGCTTTATCCATATTTATGACGGTTGTTCCAAGTTTTTACAAACAATAGAACCAGGATGAAATTGAAAAGTGGATATGAAAGAAAAAGTGATTCGTCTCGCTCTGATTAACGTCGATTATTATTCATAATTGGCAATTGTTGAAGTTCAATGGTCTTTTATCTTTATTTTCAGATCTACACGTTTTTAATTACCTGTAAAATGTATTACAAATTTGATAATATCACAACAAAACTCGTTCTTTTATTTATTTGTCCATATGAATCCACTTTAATAATATGAAAATTTGAAGAAGATTAAAAAAATTATAGCAATAAATTTGTTATTAGTATAATAATAAATTTTGTGCCGGTTATATTTTGAAATATATAATGTACACATATTTTGTGTATAATTACATTTTTTATGGTTTGAAGCTTTTAAACTATAAAAAACTTTGAGATAAAATATCTACTTGCAATAAAGTAAATTCGAATGGTCATATAACTTTTTTTGCGCGTTATATTGTTCGATGAATTTATATTTATACGGTGATGACATAAATATTCGGAATTTTTAACCCGTCATTCAGGCAATATCAGCCGGGTTATCGCCAAGCGACATTAATTAGTTTTCACACTTTCATAAAACTGCATCAAAGACCGGCGATAAAATCTGCGAAGGCTCTAAAAGACAAGTTCGCCGTGACTTTACAGGTTCGCCAAACAATGGCTCACAAGGGTGGATTTATGTATCAGATATATAAAGCACGTGTCGATTATAAAATTATTTATTTAAATTACTTCTATAAAATGGCTGACACTTTTTTTTTCACACAAACTTTCAATGGAAGCCAAATAAAAAAGGCCTAGGTGTGTGTGTGTGTGTTCTATTTATACTGAATCTAAATCGGTGTACTTTTTTTTGGTCACGATTTCACGTCGTTCATTTGTATTGCGTTCGGGCCCAGCTACTCCGCAGGAAATATGTCCTTTCGGAGAAAAGCATACGCTCGCGTGGATGTAACTCGCGTAGTGTCAGGGCTGTATCTATTGAGACGTCGCTGGCATGCGTGACCGGACTCATCGACGCGCGATACTTCGCGCCCTGGTCACGCACAAACTATATTTGTATCGCGACACGACGATCGTCAAGCGTCCGGGCTCAAGACACCTCAGGGTCAGACGCACATCGATATGAGCTCCAAGTCTTTCCGAGTAGATTCTTATCACTTTCATGATTTTACTCGGAACAACACAAATACGAGCGGATTTTCAATGAATTTTACATATTATGTCCCATTTCCGTTCATTATTTCATCTCTCATTCGCATCGTTAAATAATTTTCTTTTTTTAACTTTTTTATTTTTCATTGTTGTTGTAACAATTTGTTCAGTCAAAATTTTGTTTCGATATCATTTTGTTTATTCATTTTTTTGAAGACAGTAAAAGTTTTTAACAATTTGATTCATTTTAATTTTGGATAACAAAAGTAATGCTGTTTTTTTACTGGTAAAAAAAACTAAACCACACAAAACAATTTTTTTTCAAATATTCTTTGCATATATATTTTTATCAAGTGCTTCGTCAATGGGTAACAATTATTAATCCTTGATAATCAGTTTTTATTGCATAAAATTAAAAAAAAATTGAAACATGTTGAACTTTATATATTTGTACATATATTCTCATTTTTCGAAAATAATTGTATCTAATTTCTGTATGAACTCAAATCAAAATTTATGTAAATAAAAATGGTGTAAATTTTTAAATAAATTTTGAGTTAATATGTGGTTATAAAATTCTGTAAATTTTATAAATATCTTATAAAAAACATTAATAAAATTGATTATACAATTTTTAAATAAACATTTATAGGGATATTAACATCTGCAGTAATCTCACAGTTTTGTTATAAAATTATGGAAAATCAACAATCAAACAATTCTGTAAAACAACAAGTTTGACAAAAATTTGAATTTAACACTTTAAACGCTGTGATTAAATTTAAAAACACTAACGTTTCTTGTAATCAAATATTAAATCGTCGAATTTTTGACAATTGATGTCAGTTCAGTTGAAGAAATGAAATTGAAACCATGAAACAAGCCTCATGTTATTTGTGTAACAATAAATTGCACAACAAAAAAATGACAGAGGATTTTTTTTAGAACTGTTTTTCAGTGGGTATATTAAAAGACATTACAAAAGTCATAACATCATATTTAATTGAAGTAGAAATACAAACAGAATGACATAATGCGTGCGACATAAATTATGATGAAAAAGCTGTTCGCGCCATTGATCGATGAAACATTCAATTAGTGCGCAAAGTGTCGGGTAGTTACTAGTTTTCTCACCGCGACGCACATAAATATGTCTATATTCTTACTTAAGACCGGGGGACATAAATTTCCCTGCAATAATCTAAATACAATCATGCTCCTAACACGAAACAGATTTGTCGATTCAGCGTTAAACATCACATCATCGCACATTCATTGACATATCTGGCGTCGATTGATTTGAATCGATTATCATGTCATTTGCGCAACTGGATCACCGAAGGCGTCAATGAGCAGACGTGAATTGAGTGGCGAGCTTTGCGGGGGCGATGTAATCACAAACCTGCGCCTGATCAGACCGTAGAAGCCCACACGGTAGCGGACATTGTTATTCAAATCAAGCATTGTCTCGCTTGGAGTGGATGCGCATTTTTTTTCTCCTCTTCATTTATTACCTGCTCGGCGCTCCTAATGCGTCTGAATATAGAGCAGCTCAAGTAATGACGAGCGCCTTTTTGTTCGGTCAGCTTTTTTTTCTCTTACAGAAACGTTGTTTCGAAAACCGTCGTGTCGAATTTCGAGTACTATGATTTGCATTGTTACATTTTTACACGCAAATTATGCTTAGTCTCTTGTCATGTACTGTACTGATTTATAGTAGGTGTTTCAACTCATGAATTATAAAAAAGAACAAAAGTCAATTTCAAAAAAATCTCATAGACACATGAAACTAATTAAATCATTATTACAACAAAAGAATAATAAATTATTTGGAATTTTTCGACAAAGTTTGAGCCTTTTTTTTTTTGTTTTGTGCATGATTTTTGGAATGATAGAAATTCGAATTAATATTATTCTCATCACAATTTTTGCATTTACATTATCTTTATTTTGCAGACAAATTTTTGGTACAGGTGTTGGTCGGATCTTCTGCATAATGCATAATTGTAATTTAGATCTAGCCAGAACCGTTGGAACAGTTGTCGAAATAAAAAAAGAATTATAAACACATTTTGAAGACTGATGTGGAAGATGCTACTTAGGATGTATGAAATGTCCGATTGCAGGTGACATTAGAGACATTGTAGCATCTCATAGCGGCACACAACTATTGGAAGTAAAAGATAAAGTGACGACGTGCGACATCCTGCCTTGCAGGCGGCAATTGACGAAGTATAAATCATCAAAACAGCGAGTGCATTTCAATGGCACATGCGACACCGTCGTTTTTTTCTTTCTTCTCTCGGGTACACATATTCTGGCCGCTTTATGTTCTACGCGCAACGTGCGTGCGTTTGCCCATCACGCGGAGGCGCTTCGTTACAGATGCAAACGGCGCGTATCCGGCGAGGCTGCCGCGATCGTCTTTTTTTTATCTCTTTTGCTATCAATTTTTTTCTATCTCACTGTCTTTTGGGGTTCTATTTTCGAATTTACAAAATAATACAACATTTCAACAGTGCTACTATTTAAATATATAACCTTTAACATTTATCACAAATATATTATATATCATAGAAAACCAATAAATTCACAAGATACATATTGTTGTTAAAATTTAATTTTTACATATTTCATTGTATATGTATCTGTATTTTTATTAATTGCAGAATTTTGAAGACCGATCTATATAATTTTGAAAAAAAGCTACAAGAAGAAAAATGTTGTTTCATAATTGTTGGACAACATTTATTTTTGATAAAAATTATCAAACTGATTAGTTAAAAAAACACCTCAAAATCGAATAATTTATCTTAATTTTTTGGTCATTATTATGAAATAGTTTTTTTTAATTTGTATCGAAAAGTTTGATAATTTCTTTTCAAAATGATTTCTGTCCCTCACTTATAAAAACTTACAAAACTTATACAGATTCAGAGGTAAAAATTATTACAACTTTTTTTTCTCTATGTGCAACACTGTGAAACTTCATCAAATTTTGTGTGTTCCCAAAATTTAGTGAATTAAAATTTTCTACTAATGTCAATGTCTAATAATATAAAAGTTGTGCAAACATTTTGAAACAAAAGATTTTTGAATTCCTCACTTATTTGATGATTTTTTGTCAATGAACAATTTCCTGAAATGTTGCCTTTAAAAAATGTTTGGAAAATTTTTCGTGTTATCAAGAAATTATAAAGAAAAAACAAAACAGGAAAACAATATATAAAAGAATGATTGGATCTGTTGTATACATAAGAAATTGAAACACACTCGATTGCACGTTTCATTCAACTGATTAATTGTGAAAAAATGTAACGATGGCTCGTGTGTCACAAGTGAATGGTCGGCAACGTTTGAGTGCATGAGTGCGCGTACAAAAGGTGCGTAATGCAACCTGGCGATTAGAACGTGACCAGACGCGCAGTCGCTTATCGATGAAAAAAGAAGCACCCGAACTCAACTATACAGTATTTGTAATTTCATTTGCGTATGTGCGCACGTGAACAAGGGGGAATACGCAATTAATAAATTTCATTTCAAAGTCCCATTGTATACGAATTGCGTTCCTTCTGTCATCAAAGTGCGCCGTTCTCTCACAAGAGGAATTCCATCTTATTAAAATAATTAGATACCCCGATATATTTTTTTATAAATTCAATTATATAAATTTATCAAATATAAAATAGAACATATTTTGTGTATCAAAAAATGATAAAAAGCGGCAGTAAGTATGATAAAATATAATATATTTTGGCGGATATATTTTCATCCGTGAGGGACAACAATAATTGTACACAATAATCAAATTTAAAAATTTGGACATACAAATCAAATTTTTTGTAATCAGGAGACACGGTAGTGTCTCTGGCCGAGTACGAAAAAAAATGAGTGGCACTACTACCGTGTATACTATTCCGGAGACAACGATAAGCGATTTTCAGCCTATCAAAACTCCTATACGGAACATTCCCAGCAGGTAAATGGTGTGCTCTCTGGAAACGTG
>JAAMPD010001433.1:0-24465 GCA_025266255.1 Trissolcus basalis | reverse complement strand
ATCAAATTTATGCGCTGTAAATATTAGACCATTCAACGTTTCAGCTTTATTTCGTTTACAATTTTTCAATTTTATACAATAAAAAATTATTTGTAAATATTTTTATGGATATCGAACATTATGGAAAACAAACATTATCTTGAAGTCATTTATGGTTTTTTTTTTCAATGATGAAATTAGTTTATAAGTTTTGTATTTATGTGTTCTTAAATTATGTACTGTGATAGGTTATGTAGAATAAAGTTTATGTATTTCGACATGGACCCGATTTTAGAGCCGAATTCTACCATACCGGCAGTCGGTTTAGAGGGCAGCTTCTAATGTAATATTGAAAATGGACTAGTTTAAAATGTGCATCAGTGCTGGTTCACGCTTGTGTACATGCACGAAGAAACGTCACTGATACTATTGCTTATGCTTAGATTCCCAAAGTCATGGAGAGTTCTGTGTTGAACTTGGTGAGTAACGATGCTTGGCGTGTCAAATTGTTCGCGCTCCTGATCATGCTACTGCGTCATTGTCAGCACAGTTATCGCCTGCGCAATTATAAACAAGTGTCAATCGTGCTCCAAAACACTGTCGTTTTGTTGTGTTCCAATTTTATTCAGCCATTTTAATTTATCTACGTTTACATTCAGCCATTGTCTTCAGCTGACGCGCGCTTTCTTAGCAACGCTATCAGTGATAAAAACAATGACATTGACAGACGGCCGCGAGATACGATTTTGACATCTGTTTGTTTATTTTTTCTTCCGAAAAATCTGTATCTAAAAGTTGAAAAATTGTTTATTTCGTTCAGGCCCATGAAAAACAGAGAAGAGCAGAGGCATTTTTAAAGAAAGGTCAATTCAAAGAGGCTATCGAGTGTCACGAGCGGATTACAAAGTTTTTACTTCAAACACAGTTGCAACTTCAGGAAAATTCTCATATCAGTCTGCCGAATCTGAGAAGTGACGTGCCACGATTTGTTACTTTACAATCTATCGCTCTTCAGAAAGATTATCACAAGAGGCAAGCCCAAATAGTAAGGTACGAATTTTTTATTAATCAAATTTTACCAAATTTGGACCTTCAAAATATTGTTAATACTTTAAAAGTTGTACAAAATTCGATATAAAATCATTTTATATTTTTTTCAGAATGAAACAAGCTAAGTTTGAAGAATACAAAGCCAAAGTTGAATGTCAAAATAGTGAAAAGTTCAGTAAGCAGTCGTCAAAAACTTCAGAAAAGTTTGAGCCAAGTTACTTCTCTGACAAGAAAGATGAATCGTTGCATCAGACAATCTTCAGAACAATCGAAAAACAGGACAGTCTTTTGAATCTTATATCGTCAGCGGAGCAAGACGAGGGGAGTCAATTGACCAAAGATACTAGGAACATCATCGAGGAGATGCGAACTGTTAATTCTCAGCTACGATCATTTGTGGGCGACTTGATCGGCCAACTAGAGCTTAAGGAGCAGGAAATAAAAAGACTGAAAGAGCAGCTGCAATCTTCGTCGAATGCGCACGAGGGGACACCGCTGGACAGCATCCATTCAGTTCATCTGGAACCATTGCCACCGTTAGCTCCCATAGAGATGCCAGAATTTAATCTAAATTCCAGTTGAAAGACTGATGTCTTTATGCTGCTATGTGATATTAAGAATTTAATTTTCATTATTTGTCACTCATTGAAGTTCATTTGTTGAAATTGAAACGTCAACATAGATTAAAATCTTGAACATTTTCTTTTTGTAAATATACGAAAATGCTTTCAAAAAATTTGAGATGTAATATTTTGAACATAGTATAAATAAAATTAGATCTACCAGTTACGGTTGATGAAATTAAGCTAAAGCTCCCGCTTTTTTTGAACAAATATATTTACACCTTAAACACTTATTACAAAACAATTAAAATTATTCCTAATTTTTATTATTACTAGGTTTTACAACAGGAACGAGTTTTAATCTTACACCAGTTCGAAAGACATTGCAAAGTTCCTGTTCAGCTTGCAAGGCGATGATCCGTATTCTTCTACCCCTTGGACCTACGATCATAGCACACTGCCTACTTCGTTGCGGTTGTATTGCTACGATAGCAAATAAATTGTTCGCCACATCAAATTCTGTGTGCGTCACCTGAAGCTTTACATTGTAGGGTATCTCGTTTCTCACATTGTCTAGCAACTTCGCTCGTACAATCCGTTCAATGATTTCGGACAATGATTGATTCGTATACACATCTTTTTCAAACGCCCAAGGCTTCGCTTTAGCCATATCTAAAAAATAATTCTGAAAACAAAAGAATAATTTAATTTGCTTTTTCAACTTTTGATTTGTTTTCTATATGTTCATATATGATTTATTCTACGATTTTGTACCCTTAGATCATCGACTCCAGTTTTTTTCAATGCCGAAATCATGAAAATGTCTTTGAATTCAATTTTGTTATTCTGCGTCAAATTCTCCACGACCTCCAACAAAATTGACTTCTCCTTCAAAAGATCCACTTTGTTGAGAAGAAGAACAAAAGGTGTATCTGGGTTAGCAAAAGGTACCATGTTCATCACTCTTTTGCTGATCGTTTGTCTCGCAGCCAGACACTGCATATCTTGCATAATTCCTATCACGTCAGCCTCCTTCAATGAATTTCTTACTCCTTGCGTGAAAGCTACATCCAATTTGAATTTTCGTATGTCATCTTTGCTCGTTAAACCGGGGGTGTCGATAAAAACCAATTGTGTGTCCTCCTCATTGTAGATTGCAAAAGCATTTACTTTTGTTGTATGAATCTTAGACGACGCGGCGCAAACCTTGAACATTAATAACAAACAAAAATAAAATCAATGAAATATTACATATGTCAAATAAAATATTGATTAATTGAAAAAACTTACCGGTCGTTTGACAAGTTGATTGATAAGTGTACTTTTTCCTGTGTTTGGTAAACCCAAAATTGCTATCTTTAAACATTTTTTCGGCAACGTATCAGTTTCGTTACTAATTTGTAGCAATGAAATATTCTCATTTATTGTCGATAAGTATCTTTTAATAACATTTGACAAAAGCTTAGGTCCTTTTTGAATTAATAACATTTTCGGATCGTTTTCATTTGCGAATTAATTAATAAAAATACCAATAATAACAAAGGTTAACGCGTTTGCCATAAACGTGTTTTTCACGTCCAGCTTTTTTTTTCTCTTTTCTTCGTCGCACATCGGCTAGCTCTACAATTGGCTATCATGACTATAGTTTCTTCATTCAAGTTGGTAGTATTCCATAGAAAGAAAACTCTAAAACCAAAATTAAACTAATTTAAAAAGAACTATACATTTTGTTTATAATCTCAGGCAAGTTTTAGAAATTAATTTTTTTAGTTATAAATAAACTAATATTTAAAAACTTTCTAAATCAAGTTTCTAAGGTTAGAAAAAAAAACAAACAAACAAAACAGTGTGTAGAATGCTGATAAAATAATTGAACGTTTTAAAGTTAGAAATAAAAAAAAGCCGAAGCGAACGAAGGACAAAATAGTAAGAAACTTTTGAAGGGCGGATTAATTTGGAGAGAAAATATAAAAGGAAGGAAGGGAGAGCAAAAAGGATTAACGTGAGGGAGAAAGAGAAAGAGAGAGGCAAGCGAGAGAAGGAGAAGAAATCCAGATGGAAGCACCGAGGTCGAGCAGAACGAATTGATTGGGCGCTTGGTGTTGTTGGGGCCGAGAGTTGAACTCTAGTTCCTTTTCGAGACCGGCTTCCAAAGTGCGTGTTGTGCAGTTGGTTAGCTGCGCGCGACAGCCACTATCAGCGAACATCACGGTGCTTAAACACAACCCGCACACAAACTGTTTTTTAATTAAATATTTAACGCAAGGCGTCTGTTGCCAATCGGGCCCCGTGGACAACCGTTGCACTCGCGACAACCTCCGCGCGCCCAAGGTGAGTCTCTCAAAGCGCGCCAACACCTCTCTCTGACTCTGCGCCGTCGAGCCGATTTGCCCGCACGTTTTCCTTTTGACTTATTTATCATCCATTGTGCTCAATCAACCCTTTCGTGTAGCATTATTTTCATCTTGTGAAACACGTTGGTCGCACCTACACCTACATGGCGCGATTCTCAATTAATCGCCATGCTTGCTCGGCCGGGTGTCCCCTCCCCTTCGGGCGCTTGCTTTTACGATTCTTGTAAGACGCTTTCTTTTGTCCGCCGCGGCCTTGTGCCGACTTCCTCGACAACTTTTTGTCCACCAACGCAGCTCTCGGGTGGCCCGACTTTGACCCCTGCCAAAATAATAATAACCCCGGCGCCCTCGTGCCTGAAAAAGCCAGTTAACGTTTCTCACTGCGCAACATTTTTTCAGACCACGAGGTTCGGCCTCCCAAAACCAATCCTCCAAACTACCTACGCCGCTTGTTCTTCGATTCCAACAACTTTTTGTATTTTTGTCGCCTCATTCAAACATTTTATTTTATTTTCCCGTTAACATTTTTTTCTCGATCATTCAGGCTTTATTTATTTATCTTATTATTATAATTTTTTTTTACTTTTTATTGTCGAAATTTTGTCATGGGAAATGAAGAATTGGTGATGATTCTTATCAATTTTCCGTCATTTTTTTATTTCTAATTGTTGAATCATTCATTTCGTTTATGTAATTGTTCAATTAGGCATTTTTTTTCTCTATAATTTGTTTCGTAAAATGAAAAATAAAAGATGAAAATGATAAGATTCATTTGTTGGTAAACATTGAATTTTTAACACTCGGGTGTCAGAAAAAAAGATACTCATTGAAACAAAAGAACTGTTTACAATAATTCAAAACAGTGGGAGCGAACAGTTTTTTAAGATTATTAAGTTTAGAATTTAATTGACGTTGAATTTGATTGATGTATAAAATGATTAATATTGCCTTTTGACATTTCAGATAAAAACTGCCTTAATATTTGTAAGCCCTAGTCCTCAACGGCGTCACCAATTGGGGATATCTTATCAACAAAAGGCTGCGCCAAAAAAGTACCGTGATCATTACAATTATTTAAGTTGAGTAGTTGGAAACAAGTTCTGGAAAAGAAATGGTCATGGAGACATCCGTACCTTCGCCTCAGAATGTTGGCCGCGAGTTCGTACGACAATACTACACACTGCTCAATAAAGCTCCAACTCATCTTCACAGGTAAGCCAAAAGCCAACAATGGTAAAAAATTAAAACTAAAAAAAAACGAACAAACTATCTTGAACGTATTTGTTATTTTGCAGATTTTATAACAATTCGTCTGAGTTCATTCATGGTGGATTAGACACGACCACTCGTGACCCAAGTCCAGCAAAGGGTCAGAGGCAAATTCACCAGCGAATTCAACAACTAAACTTTCAGGATTGCCATGCTAAGATCAACCAAGTTGATTCACAAGCAACCCTTGGAGATGGCGTTGTCGTACAGGTAAAAATAACTCAACAGTTAAAATCCAGGCAGATAAAATGAAAGAGACTGCCAGAGATGTTGTTAATTGGTAATTAATCATCTGCTGAACGAATTTGGTTTACATAAACAATGTTTTTGCAGGTATCGGGTGAACTGTCTAACGCGGGCCAAGCAATGAGACGTTTTACACAAACGTTTGTGTTGGCTGCTCAAGCCCCAAAACAATATTATGTTCACAACGATATCTTCCGTTACCAAGACTTTGGTTACCCTGATGAAGATGAGGATGAAGGTATCGAAGGTGTCAACGACGGAGGTGAGCGTGAGACCGAGGAAGCTGTTCGTTCGGAAAATGAAGATGACTTGCAACAAAATCAAACGCAGGAACACCCGACGATAACAGCATCCGAGAGACACAGTCAGGCTCCGTTGATTACGGCCCAACAAGCACCCCTTCCGCAACAACCAATGTACTATTCTCTACCACAACAGAATGTAAGATCCAATAATTGTATTAAATTATTTATAATTCAATTTTATTTTTGAAAAAGATGATTGGCTTTTTGTACTTCAATTATTATATCGAAACGTTTATAAATGTTACCGGTAGTTCTGTCAACTGGTTATAGAAATTGACGTACAAATAAGTAATTGTGTGTTTTCGAATTTGAAGGTACACGCGGTAATGGGAACCGTGACCATAAATGGATCTGTGCATGAAGACACATCTCTGATGCCCCAACAACCACCACAAACTCAACCTCAACAGCCACAGCAAACACAACAACATTCCTACATTGAACCAACCACACAGGAACAGTTCAATCAAGAAAATGAAATTGATTCATCAAACGATCAAGTGCAACAGCCAAAAGAAGAATTACAAGAGACCAATGAAGAATCGAGCGATCAGCAGGAAAGTTCCAATTTTTCAACTTCCCATTCGGAAACCAATCAAACCCACTCCATGACGACAGTTACGAGTATGAACAGCGGACCCAAGACGTACGCCAATTTAGTCAAGTCGTCGCCAAGCTCAGCTGCAAATGTTGTGAGTCCACAGACACAGAAAATGTCCGCGTCTCCGGTAATTACAAATTTTAATTCCACAATTTAATTTCAGAAATTAAAAATAGAAGAATCTAAGTATTCATGTAAATTTAATTACAGCCACCCATGAGCAACTTACGTCTGGAGGAAAGGTTGCCAATGCACTCACAGTCTAACGCGGCGTCCTTGTCGATGGCCGGTGCAAACTCTACGCAGCAACAAAACAGACTAAGCGGCACTCAACATCCACAAAATCAATATCAATCTACAATACGGCCTTCCCGTCCGGGACCAATGCAACGAGGTTCATATTTTTTTCTTTATTTTTGACAACTTGTTCAACTTTTAAACACTTTTTTAATACTAAAATGTATGAAATGTTGTTTTGAAAATCATAGTAGCTCAAAATTAGAATGAGTTTTTTATATACAGTCGCCGTAGAAGAAAAAAAGGCCTATCTCAAAATTACTCTATGTATTTTAAATAGAAAATTTTTGATATAGGTCCTTTTTCTTCTAGGGCGATGATACAATTCTTATATTTTCTGTTTGTGATGAAAGTTCAAAAGTTCTTATGAAATACTAAAACAAAAAACAATCATGTTTCATGTAATATCACAGCAAAATTCAAAATATTTATGCATTTCTTTTCTTTATAAGATGGTGATCGTCGAAGCGGTGGTGGACGTCCAGGGTCGTATCACGACTCTCATCAACTTTTCCTTGGCAACTTGCCACATAACGCTTCAGACAATGAGTTGCGTCAGTTGTTTGAACGTTTTGGTAAGGTAGCTGAACTTCGTGTACACAGTAAAGCAAACGAAAGGGGGAAAGGCCCACAACAGTCAAACAGTCAAGGAAAAGTACCTAACTATGGATTCATCACATTCGAGGATTCGTCTGTTGTAACAAAAATTTTGAATGGTCCAGTAAGTGAACTTTATCATTATTTTAAACAAAATTGCACTTGCAAAAACTCGATTGATTTAAGTTTGAAAAGAAGATGAATTAATTGAAACTTACTAAAATTTTAGCCAATCCACTTCCCTGACGAACATGGTCAAAAACTTAACATTGAGATCAAAAAACCGAAGGGAGGCGGCAGAGGTCAGATGGACGGGGCTAGCAGATCAAGCCTTGGAGATGGAAACATGCGTCCCATGGGACCACAGCAACAACAACGCGGTCCAGGTAAATTGATCTGAACATCCTTTAATAAGAATTAAGAAATCGTATTAATAGAGATAAATAATGAGACTGGAGTTGTGTATACTATATCTAAAGACTGTTGAGTGAATATTTTTTAATTCAAATATTACGATTAGAAACTTGTTTTAACTTTTAATATAATTTTCTTTGTTGGACACTTTTTGTCTTGGATTCAATGATTAATATTTGAGAATAGATATAGAAATACACATGTCGATTTTCAAGACTTGAGATATTTTAAAATTATGTATTTTTATCTGCGAATTTCACTTGTATTATATCAGTATATTGTATTCGTTTTGCTTCTTAAACGGCCAGGATCTTTCTCTTCGGATCACTCATCAGTTTTCTTAGGTAAAAATTTATATGTTATTGATTCACCTTTGTTATTTTTATATTGAAATCACGTTCTTTAATATGAGTATTTATTTGGGCGACGAGAAAAAGAAAATAATAATAATAATGAAGTACCAGTTATTAAACGTTAAATACGAAAAATTAAACATCTGAATATAATGTTTGTGTTTCAGGAGGTCCTGGAAACATGATGAGGGGTGGTCCCGGCACACGAGGAATGCGCAGCAGCTTTTCACGTGGCAACGAAGGCGGACGAGGTGGCGGTGGCATGCGACAACCCGGCAACCCCGCGAATTCTATCTACCCGAACCGCCGTTAAATCCACCAAATAAGAAAAAAAAATAAAAAAACAAACAAAACAAAACTAAAAAACAAAAAACAAAAAAAGAAGCGCATAAACTCTCACACTCGACTCTTCTTACTTTCAATTAACAAATAGTCAGCCATCTTGTGAACACAGTTGTATCGAAGTCTCTTCTAGCCGTGCGAAAAACAAAAGATACTAAGTAACTGGTTGTTTTAGCCGTCGCTCTCATAAGATAGGCTTCAATTAACTGAAAGGCAAGTAAACGACATTGACAACCGTAACAATCTATTTACAGAGCAAACAGACTCGCAACCTGCGCTCGAGTTTTCGGCGTCAAACTTGAGCGTAAACTTGAAACTCGTGTGCACGCGAACTTGATGGGAAGCAGCGCGATACGGCGTCTGATCCTCCGGTAACCACGAGCTTCCGCTAAACCCACCGGTTTCATCTTAGATGGCGCGTCACAACTAGCCCTCCCAAAATGAAACGAATTTCGCTCTCGTGACCATTCAAACAAAAAACATTCCTCCTTATGAATCCGAGGCGGCGCACCCCCATTCGAAATGTTATATTTTTGCTTTGCCACCAAAGCCCCGAAAATGTACAGAAATCTCTCCAAGTGGCTATGTAGTTTCATTTCATCCGCGATAATTGTATCGCGCGCCACTGCGACATCGCCATCCTAAGATCAAACCGTTCGACCCTTTTTTAAACAATAAATACCCCGTCATCAATTGCCCTCAAATCTTCGATTATATTACGCTATTATATTATTATACTATGTGATTATATATTATAATTATTATTGTATTAGTTGTATTGACGCTGTTTTTGTACAATGCGAATGCACTTGCTGCGGTGTCATTGAGCGTTATTTTAACGGGCCTTCAAAAGGCTGTGCGATTGTGGAATTCTACCCCCTTATTACTTTTTTTAGTTTACTAATTGTATAACTTTTTAAACACAACGAAATGTGAAAACAACTACCAATGAGTATTTGACCGTGAGTCTTTTGTTTGGTGATATAAACTTTCAACTTTCATTTTACCTTTTTCTTCTAATTCATTTTATACTTGCAACTCTTTTTTTTTCGTCTCCATCGGTTATAGTTGACTGTGCTTTACAGCGCAAGCTAACGAATAAGTTTATTACTATTTAATTATTTTTTTCTTAAAAAATCACCGGGTAACATCGTCTTGCGCTGTTTGTGATGTTACATTGATATTGCTAGGGTCGTTCATTTTTGTATCGCGTTTATGGAAGCATCGAATTTTTTAAGTCTCGCGCGTTTCTGTGTTCGCGAGTGGACGAGCATCAAGTTTCAGTGTGTCGCCTTTAAATTCCTCGACAAACTTTAGTTTAAATATATGGCTAAATGTTCAGTAACCTAGTTCATAATTTGTGTATATAAATCGTAAGAAATAGATTAATTCGAACAATGTGTACATTCATGATCCCTGCTCTACCGACATTGTAAAGAAAAAAAGAAATGTGACTTATTTTCAAAGGTTTTGGGGATTTGTGGTTCATCAAACGTCACTTGGTTTTTAGACTTTTTTAAAATCATTTCATCATTGTGTTAAGTAGCGGGATTTTTTGAAACAAGTTTTAATTCCCAAGTGGATTATTCTCTTGATGAAAACCATAGCTTAGACGATAAGCACTCGCATTGTACAATAGCGATTTTCTCAATCGTTTTTTTTTTATGCCGATCAAGATTTCATGTCATTTTATTTTATTTTTTTTTTAAATTTTTTTTATTGTAATCAATTATTTGACTGGGGAATGCAAATTATAGTGAGAGAAAAGATGCGAAAGTGATACGATTTTTCGCCAAGCAGCTGGTCTTCAATAAAATTTTCTCTTGCTCGATGACAACCGCCTAATCAATTATTTACCCATCAAAAAGAAAATTTCATATCTTAAAAAAATTCATACAAACTGAAAGTAAAATAGACTTATTTATATGATTATATGAACAATCTAAAATGAAGTTTTTTTATCTTCCATGTAAGTATTTTTCAATTTTTATTTTGTCATTTTGTAAGGATAATCGAAAAATTGTTGTTTCTGTTTTTTAGTATTTTATTTGCTTCTTCTTGTCTTTCATTGAATGAATTCGTTCAGATAATGAGTTTTGTTTAAAAGATGTAGAGCTTTTTTTTGTATGTAAGGATGAGAGGAACATCTGAAGTCGTTGCGACGACACACACACGATAAGTCATAAGCACAATTTCTTGCGTAAGCGGAATGGGTATGAAGAGAAAAGAGCGGAAAAAATATGCGTACAGATGTGTATGTGGCGGAAAGATTAAACGGGGTTGTAGGAAGAAACGATGAGATCACTGAGAGGCTGTGCCGCTCAGTTCGCGCGTACCCGTTCAACGTCTCAGTCGAATTTTGTTCATTTAAAAGCGTGTGGTGTACCAATAAGCGTGGATTACTATTTGTGAACTGACGCAAAGTTTGTGTGAAATTTTATTCAACTCTATTATAATTTAAATTTTATTTTTATAACTTGGCCCTGTTTTTATTTTTTCAATTCTATAGCAATTAATTGAATTCAATAGTAGTTTTATTCAAATTCAAAATATACAAAAAAAAAAATATATAAGTAGTTGATTGATAAAACAATAATTTTAATGAAAATCAATTTTTTTTATTTACTCTGTTAAATTATATTACTTAAACAAAAACATCTAAAAAAAGTACTAACAAATTGAATCACAAACACATTTGTGAACGAAAATCATCGATTAGTAGTTTAAATATAAACTTTCGATTCCAGTTAATTTTTAATATCATGATTGGCTCGCGTCCAATGTTACTTTATTATGACGGATTGGATACACATAGAGGAATTGAAACTATATTTATCGTTCAAGCATGTTCCTTTAATTATTTCAAAATCTTTTATATTTGAAATCTTTTGGAAACTTTATACTAGACTAGACCTTGCAAATGACAAATTTTAATTATATTATTAAAAATAATATTTTTTCATTAAGAAAAGTTAAGCTGCCAAAAGCTCTTTGATATTTGAGCTTGTGATCATAAATTTTTGATTGCGTGCAAGAATAAAACAGCATTGTAGATGGAATTTAGCTTAGAAAAGAGTTGTTTCACTTGTGC
Organism: Trissolcus basalis; assembly: GCA_025266255.1. Classification (NCBI taxonomy): domain Eukaryota; kingdom Metazoa; phylum Arthropoda; class Insecta; order Hymenoptera; family Scelionidae; genus Trissolcus; species Trissolcus basalis. The sequence goes on along the minus strand of JAAMPD010001433.1, from coordinate 13,004 downwards.
GTGCACAAAAATGAGATCATATAAGTTGCATTAGTTGAAATTGATACGCGTATATTGTGGTTTTATCAAAGTTTTACATCAGAAGTTACACTAAAGTACTTATATATATGTGTGTGTATATTATAAAATTATCTTTTAACGTCGGAACAAAACTTTTTTCAACAAGAAATGAATACACAATTTTGATTGCGTCTTAGAAAAATCGTTTATGGAATTTAGTTGATTAAATATTCTGACCTTCATGTAGTACATGGTATTTGACATCATGTGCAAAATAGATGGATGGACTCAGTGGATGTTGCATAGTGTATGCGACTGTCGGTTTTTGCAGAGGCGTTTCCTCTTTGTTATCATATTCTGTTTTGTTTTATATCATCTTGATTCCGTTTTCAAAAATAAATTAATGAAAGGTTGCACTTCTCTACAAGGACTCGTTAACTTGAATTTCATTTTTTGCGAAATATTAAAATAACAAATAAGTGAGTGTTTGAAACGAAATTTCAATTTAGCAATTTTTATCTCTGTAAATGAAACAAGTCAGGATTTCCACGTAACGTGGCGTAATCTAAACCAATTCAAAACAATACAGCTTTCATTTATGTATCGCACGCGCGATTACGATTACAATTAAGGCAAAGGGTTGAATGGATGAATTTGTCCGTTAAATTTTGCTCGCTCAGATGATTTTTTTTACGTTTTTTATGAAACCAAAAAAAGTTTAATTACAAAATACTCGATTTGAAAAATATGGTACATGTTTTTCTTCTTTAATGCAGCATTCAGAGTGTCATTTTTAACTTCACATAAAAAATATATATACTTTTAAGACTTAATTTCACTTTATTCCAAATAAGGATATGCACCTCTGAAACATATCGATAAACTGAAAAAAATATGTACATTATGCATGCGAATAAATCAATACGAGAAATTTCATTAAAATTTTCAGATTTAACCAGTAATTGTTTAACTATTCATTTAATAATAACTTTTTTAAATTTATTAATGCAATTGTTTGTATGAAAAAAGTTGATATACAGAATAATTTAAGGTATTTACTTAATATATCAATTTTTATATTATTATGTATTTCCATTTTCAGATGCTAATTCATTTTTTTTTTTTTTTCATTTGGCGAATTTTATGACAAAACAAATTGAAACAATTTATTCTATAGTATTACATATAATTTTGACATCATTCACACTTTTCACTAAAAACGACCTCTCAAAAATTATCAGATGAATTCTTAATTTTTCTTATCATCGAACGTATATGTGAGACATTTATATCACAGTTTGTTGTTATTTTTCTTCTGGAAGGATGTATTTTTCATAAACGAAGAGTTTTTAGTAACTGGGTTATCTCATAATTGTCTCTAATTCTCTTTATATAGAGAAACAAGATTTATCATTGACTTGATGACCCAAACTGTGTCGCTAGAGAAGTACAATAATTTTCTTGAAGAAATACAGGAAACTATTATGCTATCTCTATTTCTGCTAAACTAATATTTCTTCTGTCACACTCTTTAGAATTTAAAGTTGAAAAAAATACGAATGATTTTCATAAATTTTATTTAAAAGAGTATTAATTTTCTTGATTTCAGGAAGATCGATCAAAATGCGATCAAAATTTTGTCTGATTATCTGTTTGTTAGCCTTTGCTATTTTAGTAGCAGATGCGTCATCATCTGAGGTAAATTATAGGATTAATATAAAAAACTTGTAAATGAAAAGAAAAGGTATGGAAATAATGAATTTTGATACAGAAAAGTAAAAGAGCCCATCGAAGAAGGAAGCATGGTCATCGTACGACAACAACGACAGAACCAAGTGCTCAAGGCGAAATAATGAACATGCTTCAAGAAGACGAAATTTCCGAATCTCTAAGTTCTTCGCTCGAGGAGACGAATGGAGATATTCATTCATCCAAACAGGACATTGCTAACGATCCTTGCATGAACAAGCATTGCGGTGCTGGTAAAGTTTGCAAGGTATTTCTTCCTCTAATCTAAATTCAGCATTATGACGAACAAATTAATTAATTAATTTCATCAATTAACAAATTATTATCGAAAAAATATTATTCTAATAATCTTGAATTTTTTTCAATTCAAATCAAATTGTAAAATTCTACTCAATTTTTTTATTCATCTGAAACAACTTTGAATAAAAAATTTGTATGGATTTTTTGTTTCAACAATGGCACATATCCTGATTTGTGCAATAATACATGAATAATAAGTAGCTTTAAAAAGCACGGCATTTTCGGTGGTATTTTATTTTAAAATGATTCATTTATGATATTAAATTGAATTTGCATTATTTAAAATCTTTTAGCTAACAGAAGAAGGAACAGCAACGTGCATATGTGTAGAATCATGCGATCCAGAGCTGGATCCCCGTCGCAAAGTCTGCACAAATTACAACGAAACGTTTGGCAGCGATTGTGAAGTCTATCAAGCAAGATGTTTCTGCGATACTGATGATGAAAGATGCAAGGGTCCAGATTACCAACACGTTCATATAGAATACTATGGCGAATGTAGACAAATGCCTGTAAGTATAATCGTCATTCATTTTATGTTCAAATCGTGATGTCAATGAAAATAAAAAAATGCAAATTGTTGTAAATAATTTTAAACATTGAACAAAATTCTTCTTTGAGGCCTGCAAACCAGACGACATGGCAGATTTCCCCCGTCGAATGCGCGACTGGTTGTTCAATATAATGCGCGATCTGGCTGATAGACAAGAGCTGTCCAAACACTATTTAAGATTAGAACGGGAGGCTGAGACAAACATGACGCTGCGATGGACTAACGCAGCCATCTGGAAGTGGTGCGATTTGGACGAGTATCCGCATGACAGATCTGTTTCCAGGCACGAACTCTTTCCTATTCGAGCTCCTCTTATGGCATTGGAACACTGCATTGCTCCATTTTTGGACTCTTGCGACTCCAATAATGATCATAAAATTACTCTTACCGAATGGGGCAAGTGCTTGCAGTTGGAAGAGGTAACATTTTTTCACTTATAATGCAAATTAATATAATTACAACAATAATCAATAATAAATGTTATTCATCAAATCATTTTGTAGGAGGACTTTGAAGACAAGTGCGACGAACTGAAGGAATCAGCCGCTGCTGATTCCGATCTTTGAAAACAGCTATGAGATTATTAATTTTTATCTTCTTTTAAAATATATCAAATTTTGTAGAAACCTATGTTAATAACTGTAAAACACTTTGTGTTCATTATTTAATATTGCATAGTATTTTTAGACTGCCTGATTAATATATATTTTACAGTTGCTGCCGTTTATATCTGCATTTTACACTGTACTTTTATACTTGCTGGATTGGAAATAAACTCATCAGCGAAATTGAAAAGAGTGAAATACTAGTTTGTTTGTTTTTTTTGGTACTAAAATTCATTTTATTTAATAATAAAAAATGAATTTTTTACATGGATGGATATTTATAGATGAATGCGAAAAAACTTGGAAACAAACAAATAGTGAAGTGGATGTTTATATAATTTCAGAAGACCTTTGAAACAAGTTTACGACTATTTCAAGTTCATTTAGTCTTGTTTTTAGCAAAAAGGTACTAAATTTTACAATTTACTACAATTGTATTTATACAATATTGTTACGCGACAAATTCCTATTCAATTCGGCTGAAACTGCTGCCAGTAGAATGGTACATGTTATAAAGATTATTCATTTAGGAAGCATTTGTGAGATTGGAGAAACAGTCATACGACGCTTTATCTATGATGATAGATTTGACCAACAATCGGTGAAATAATTCTCTTGTTAACATTACAATTTGAACATTCTACACAATTGTTAAAAGAAATGATACAGGTAAGGTGGTGAGAATGTTGTTTCTAAGCAATCCAACTTAATTGAGAAATGGCTTTTTGGCTCTGAAGGAAAATCTAAAGATACACCGGGTCAAATGTTTCGACTTTTGTGTCACTACTGCCGAATTGAAGATTTGATTTCGGCCAACGTAACAATATTACAACATTCCGCAATACATACGTCGAAATAATACGAACAGACTGCTTTTGACTGCGAGAAGTTAACTATATCATCAGTTTTTACTGAAACTTTTACAAAAAAACATGTACTCTTACAAGAAGACGGTATTAATTAAACATAAAACTAGTGCTGCTTGCGATTATTATATAGTTGCGTTGATAAATTTCAGTTAAATGTGCTCAGTACATTATTAGAGTTCAATGATTAAAAAAATATAATCCCCTCCCTCCCCCCTTTAAAAAAACGAAATGGCTCATTATAACGGCGAAATATCGTGTCAGTCTGCCTTTGAAAATTCTTCATCTTCAATTTTTTTGTCATAATACTACTTAAAACTTGCTAAGATGTTTATACCCTTAAACAATTATACATTTTTATCGAAACGTCTACTAATATTTTGATAACAAGTTCTTACAATTTATATTTTCGTAGAAAAGCGAGAAAAAAAATGAGAGTGAAACCACGAAATAGTATGTGTTCATAAAAATTGACTGTTCATTTCTTCAACGAAGGCAGTTAGGCACTAAAGTGACACGTACAACAGAAATGTAGCAACAATAGCACAATAAGCACGAATAATCATGAACTTATTGCCAGTATTAAAGAAGGTATACAAAAAATAAAAAGGTCGAGGCAACTAGACAATTCGACGGGCCATGCTACAACGCATGACTTCCCGTAACTCAAATGTTATCGTTGTTATCATTCTCGTTGCCTGGAACACCATTTCTGTTGTCCAACCAAGTCACCGTAGTTTCATTTCAATTAATCTTACACTATATTAAATTATATCAATAATTGATTTTGCTTTTTATTCATATAATATATATATATAAAAATTTATATATATATATTTATCACGCCTGTCCTTTCACTGATGATCCAGGTGTAGGTACACTATTAACAACCATTCCGCAATCTTTAAAGAAATGTTGCAAATAATTCACGGCTAAATTTATGCTGGCTTTTGAGATCCCTTTTTGCCAATGAGAGATTTGTGGATATGTGGAATGACACCTGCAAAGAACAACGTTTATTTGAATAAATGAAACCTTCGCAATTTTTTTTTTATCACGACATAACATTAAATTTGAACAAACCTCCTCCGGCAATCGTCGCTTTGATAAGACTGTCTAACTCTTCATCACCACGAATGGCTAATTGTAAATGTCTTGGCGTGATACGTTTGACTTTCAAATCTTTGGATGCGTTTCCCGCCAATTCGAGTACCTAGAAAAATCAAAGATTAATCATTACATTTCATAACTTTTATTCATTTTGCTTTTGTTAAAATTAAACTGGTATTGAAATTCAATTATTTTTAAGAACAATTGTTTATTGATAGAAAACATTGTTTTTTGTTTGTTCAAATTCATTCAACAGTTTGAAATAATATCTTGCTTACCTCAGCTGTCAGATATTCCAAGATAGCCGCACTGTAAACAGCAGCTGTAGCTCCAACCCTTCCATGGCTGGTTGTTCTATTTTTTAAATGCCTGTGAATTCTTCCAACTGGAAACTGTAAATAAAAAGTTTTATTTTTATTAAATCTGTCAAATAATATTTTCTTTCTTTGAACTTTGAATTGAACTTTGTTGTTTCAAAGTAATTGCCAAACAATTTGCGATCAATACTTGTCGAATTCGCTGCCAACCTCTTTCTTTCAAAATTTCATTTTCACTTTCATTAGTAAAATTCTAACGTTTTTCTAATATTTAAATTAATGTTTGTGTTCATTAATTTGAATTTATACAACGAGATAAACATTTAAAATTGAATTCTGAAAATAAGGGGAGAAAAAAGTTAAAATAATCATGAAAATAAGAATTTATTTAATGTGGACTGAGCAAAGATTAAATATTAAAACTGTTTGATTCCCCAGAAAAGGACAGATATTATAAACATAAGTTTCGTGTGCATGTACAACCTGTGCCAAAAACATCGGTACAACCTGTGTCAAAAACATCAGGTCCTATATTCTGGTAGTAGCTTTTCACTCGGAAATATCGAACGGACGCGGGATGACATAGCTATTCAGAAAACGCCTTAGATAACATTTTATTCAAGAATTCTTTGATCTTCAATTAAATCATCGGTTATTTGTGCCATTTTTAAAGGATACCCCAACGAAATCAAAACAACATGCAAGATATAAACAATATTTGTAAAAAAAAAATTTTACAAATTTTCAATCAAATTTAATTGCAACATCATTGTTCTGTCGCTTTTTTTGTCTCTTTTCGTTTACAATTCAAATAGTCAACACTCAATCGAGATTCAACTTTTTTGTAATTATCTTTTTGTTTGCATTTCAATGACGAAATGATAATTGGTTTAAAATAACTTTACGATTCCAAATTTTACGATAATTCATTAACTTTTCATCTTCAGTATTTATTTCAGACATAAATGAATGAGGCAATACCGAGAAATGTTTCAAATAGCTTAGGGGGAAAAAACTTTATTTTTCAGATCTCAAAATTATGAAAATGGACAAAAACATTACAAACGTTTGAAAGCACAATTTCGAATCAAAGAAAAAAAAATTTTGTTTTATTTATCTTCCTTTATTGAAGTTGTGATTGAAGAAGATAAACAGTTCGAGAAATGCCCTTGTGGAAACTTGAAATTGTCATCAGAAAATCGTTGATTGTAATGAAAAAAAGGACAAAATAAAATAGAAAGTACGAGTTTTATAGAATAATTTGGTCAACCTTGAGAGATAATCAAGGTTGATTATAAGCAAAATAATTGCTGTTCCCTCTAAAACTAATCTGAACCCTGAAGAGTTAAATTTTTTTCGCGCCAAAACATTATGTTTAACCTACAACTCGAACAAACGAAAATTGACAATGAAATTGGACAGGATGAAACAAGTCGGCAGCAGGTCCGTCGGCAATCGACAAATTGCAAATCGTTGAAAATGATTATTGAGTTATGTTGTTACCTGCAAACCGGCTCGCGCCGATCGTGACACAGCCTTTGCCTTCGCTTTGCCAGAGTCCTTTCCAGCTTTGCCGCCCGCCTGTTGTGACACGAAAATACACATTAATTTACGAGTTACGGGCACGAAACTTTGTCAGACGCTCAACGAACCATCGCAGATTCGTCAACAACCGTCATTTTCGATGGATGCTTGCTATTTTCGCGATAATCTCGCGGATACTCACCATTGTACTTGCTCAGCTTCAATGACTCACTCAACAGCGCGAACGACGACGCTATTAACAATAAAAGAGAGCCCGCCAAACTTGCGTCTTCCTTTTACTCGACTATCACGTGACCTGAGCTGACCAATGGCAGACTCGCTTTTGTGCGATGATGCCATCTTGCCCTCGGGGAGGGGGAAGGGGGACGCCACATAGCTTCGTTAACGTTCCAGCAGTGTTGCCAACTTGACACGCAAAAAAACTGAAACCGTTAATTTTTTGTTTGAAAAAGTCAAATCGGCTGAAATAGTTTTGTTTTTGTTTTTATCTTGCTTTCTTATTAGAGTTTGAATCAGAATATCTTAGATTGGGATTAATTAAGCAATTCAATATTATCAATATTATATTTTTCTCTCTAAACATAAAATGGTTCAGAAATATCTATATGAATTTGATTCGTTCGCATTTTATATATTTGTAAAATGAGTATTTACAAAAAATTAAAATATAAGATACTGAAAGATAATTTTTGGAAATGATGAAGTTTGTTTATTAAAGCCGAAGCCGTCTTTTGTTTTATATTTTGTTTCTAACCAATTTGACTTAGTTTTATTTTATTTTCCTTTTGGAAATATAATAAAATAGAGCATTTGGTCAAAATCACAATTAAATTAAGAACGTAAATAATTGAACTAGTTGCCCTCAATGAATTTCCACACTTATTATTCAAACATCAATTCACTTCTTCGACTGTTAAAATACATTTGTTTATAAATAATAAAATATATTCAAAATTGGCGCGCGCGCCCATTGTTTATTTTTCTTGACACTTGGTGGAGTAGTGACACATACGGTATTTGTGTTTTCATATTTCATAACAAATTGTGTGCTCACCACCAGTTGAGATTTCACATCTGATTCTATCTCAGTGTTTTGACATTTGTGACATCAACAAACAACATCAATTTGGTGGCCCTTTTTTTAAGTTAAATAAATGATGATTTTGAACTTGCATCTACGTTGAAAGTCTTATCGTATTGGGCAAGAACTGAATGTATCTCGCAAAAAATGAAGATCAACGAAAAGAATATGATCTTGTTTGCATCGTCGGCAAGTCCTGTTGATCGTGAGGGTTGGCTGAACAAGCGCGGCGAGGTGAACCGGGGCTACCAAAAACGATGGTTCGTGCTCAAAGGCAACATCTTGTTTTATTTCGATCGCCGTGGTGACAAAGAGCCTGTAGGCATGATCGTCCTCGAGGGTTGCACCATCGAGTTGGCCGAGGACGAGGAACAATTTGGTTTCAAAATTGTTTTCCACGGCCCCAATAATAGGAGTTATGCTTTGGCAGCCGAGTCACAGGTAAATTATAGCATCTAATATGTGTTGCATCGCTCCATTTTACAAATTTTACACATTTGTTTTTGTTACAAGAAAAGAGTTCAAGAATCAACATTTTTTTGTATTAAATTAAATATATTTAATTCCATTAAATATTTGTATGACATTCTGAATTTGACTAATACTTCAAAATTAACTGCTGCATCTTGGTACTGAAGAAATAAATTGTTTTTTAGGAGTCAATGGAGCAGTGGATGAAAGCACTAGCTTGTGCAAGTTATGATTACATGAAATTAATGGTGGCAGAGTTGCAACGACAATTGGATGCAGCCGAAGAAGAAGCTGTGATGGTGACGCCACCGCCAGAGTCTCCTAAAGCGCCGCCTAGACAACGGCACAATCCTTTCAATAGACCAGAAACTCATCACCGATCTCAAAGTGTGAGATCCGCTCCTGGCAGAACCGAAAACATTCCGAAAAACAAAGTCTCATTTCGGGATTTGCACAATGCATATGGCAGAAAAATCCTTGCAGATCTTAACCAATGGAGGCACTCAAAAAGGATTTCAGAAACTCCTCTGATAACTTTGTAGTTGAGCTGATGACATTATATTATCATTTGTAAATATTTGAATGTGTAAATTTTTATATTTGCTGTTTTTTTATTCGTAAGATATTTTTAGATCGAGAATTGGATTATATTTTTTACTACGGATCGATATACGAGTAAATGTTAGAATCGGTAGGTGAATGTTGTATTATGGCGTACTTGAGACTATTCTTTGTTATTTGATATTCTAATAATTAGTGGCTCAACTAAATGTGTTTATGTAAAACGAGCGGCGAAATATAAGTTTTAAAATTCGTTCAAAGTTTTTTTCTAATACTATATTTTTCTTATAAACCTACAAAATTATTCCTGTTTATTTAAATAACAATTTTTATTTACTCCTGGTTAATTGTTCAACTAATATTTCTTGTCCTTGTTTTGAAAAAATTATTAATATTCAATATTCAAGTATGAATTAAATCCAGCTGTAAAGGTGTTCCTTAATACACACTCTTTTCAAGTTCAACAGTCAATACAAGTGATTCATCTGATATTTTATACGGTTTCTCTGGCGCATAAAAATACATACATATTATATACCGCAGTGCACCTTTCCATTTCATCTGATACCTTTACGAGAGCCTCATCATCTCAAAAGTATTTGTGCATCAGATCGTTTCCAAACGAGTACATAAAAATTTGTCTGACAAAAGCATATAATCTCGCTACCTGAGGACTTATCAAAGAAAAAGGTATTTATCTTTTTTCAAAGATAAGAGGCAAAGTATCGGACACCCATTGCTGTTTCGAACTTCTTCCTATACTTTCGCAGTAGTAACATGGCTGACCCGACGATCCAAACATTTTGTTGTCACCACAATAATAATACTGACATGGCAGTGAAAATTATGGATGAATTCAATACTGATCTTTATAATATTGTTTGTATGTTATCATCAACTATGGGCATTAGCGGTGCTATTTATCAGGTATGATTAAATTCTCAATTGTTTCTAATTCAATAAACAAATAAATTCACTGTTCATATTTTAATCCAAAAATATGCATAAATAAATTTACATTTTAATTAAATTTCAAACTTTAATTTATGGATTTATTAATATGGATTTTGTTTTGTTTCTTTTTTTGTTTGATATGTTTAGGTCCTCCCTAGGGAAGATTCAAAGTATCCAAATCAGTGGCAAGGCTTTTCTGCGTCACGAGGAAGAACTATAATAATTTGGCTGGCTATAGCGGATCTCTTAGCTTCTCTAGGTCTGCTTCTTCATCTTGAATATCTCGTTTTGCTTCAACTGGTGCGTTTTGATCGCAGTGTCTAAATTAAAATCAAACTTATTTTGTTAGAAAAAAAAAAAATAATAAATAAATAAAGGAATCAATTTAATTTTTCGTGTAAATGTTTAAATGTAGTTTATAGTTTTCTAGAAATATTGCATTTAAATTGAATGTTTGTGAAAAAATGGTTTCCAGGTGTTTTCATCAGATCTGCACTGTGGCTGAAGTACAAAAAGTGTAATGCCTACGGAGGATGACACTTCTAGTGTTGTGTTTTGTGCTATCTCATCGGTAAAATTTCCATATTTATTTAGAATAATATAATTAAAATTTTGCTATTGAAATATTTTATTCTGTAATATGTTTATTTCAAAATGATTTTAAAAATTCTGCTTATTTCAAGCTGAAATTGAAAAATGAATTAAAATTAGATTAGATTAGACAAATTTATTTTTAATTGAATATCTATTTGTTTAAAGGCATGGACACAATATTTTTACATGGCTACTTGGATTTGGACACTGTGTTATGCGATAGACATGAAACTTTTATTGGGAGAGCGTCCCGGCCATCCCCGTTGGTACCACGCTTGTGCCTGGATTTGCCCAGCAATTTTGACTACTTTTGGTCTTAGTATTCTCTACATCCCTAATGCAAAGTATGAAATTCTTAACTATCAATCTATAAGTCTGTTTAATACTTGCTTATTCAAAGTAATTTTTAAAATTAATTTTCAAAAATATTTATTTCATTATTTAATTTTCAGTTGTCACAGTTTAACATCTCTAACAACAGCCCTCTTGCGAATTCTTCCAAATTACTGTGCAACCTATCTTCTGCTCGCAATAATCATGATAGCAAGCCCGGTTTTATATGTCTCTTCTACGCGAGCACTCAAAACAGCGGTGACCTGCAGCTTATTACAAATGACCAGGAGGGAACGTAAGCTCGTTCAAACTGTTCGGCTCAAATTTGCCCTCATCAATTTGGTTTATTACATCTGCTGGATACCGAATTTAATCAACGGCGTGATGTTGTGGACATTGTGGTTCCAGTTACCTGTCAAGGTTGTCATCACCTTGTGGTACATCATGGTATGTTGAAAAAATACATAATTCTTCATTCCTGCTATCTTTTAAACTGTAAAAACATTTCTCAAAGTTATATTATATAATATTTTCGATATTTTCAAGTAATATTTCAATTTCTACTAGGCTGTTACGAATCCTCTGCAAGCTTTCTTCAATGCTTTGGTGTATCAACGCTGGAGCCGAAGAGAAAAATTCCGCCTCGGTTGGTGGTATAATCTGAAAAATCTTAGCACAAAAAAGAACGACTCGCAGACCGACATTACGGAATCTTCACCATTACTAGACACACAATATGCTTGCACACCACATACAAGTATAAATGGCTCAAACTCTCTGTAAATACTCATTAGAAACTAAATATTTTTTAATTATTTATATTTACTAGGGGTTTTCCCCTTCACAATAATTTACTGTTTAAATTATTTTGATTATTTAATTAAATGTTTAGAAAATGTCCCCTCCTACAGGCAAAATGTCTTAATAACGATTAAAACTTTTAAGAGGCAAAAATGGATCTTGAATTAAGACTCTTAAAACTTTTAAAAAGTCTTGAATTAGGACTTTTAAGACTTGAAAAAGGTCTTAAATTAAGGCATTTAAGACCCCTAAATCAAAGTCCAAAAATGTCCGGCTAAAATGTCGGAAACAGCGGCGATAATTTTTTTTATTATAGGTAGAGTAGATTATCGTACCTAAAACATGAGCTTTTAAGTTGTAAATAAATAAATAAATTATCATTTGTGTAAGAATGAATACTTTTAGGATTTTAGGTTTTTTAAAAGATTAAAACAAACTCGTTTTGCAAATAATTTTACAGTTTATTTTGTGATGTACTTTTTTCATCATTTGTATGTATATAATATATGCGTAAAATATTTTGTCATTAAATGAAACGAAAGTGAAAATATGAAAAACCGTATGTACATCATATCACTTGACTGATTCTTTTTATTGTGTTACATCGTGAAATAATAGAAAAAAATGTACACTATTTACAATTGAAAGACAATTATCACGGAGCTTGCACAGCAATTACTTTTACACAGATGTAAATATTCTATATCTGGATTTATTCCTACTGTAATCAAAATATCTATTTTGAAACTATAGTTTTTTTGAATGAAAAGTTTTATTTTTTGTTTAAGGCTGAATCTATATAAAATGATTTGTCATGGCTAACAATATTTGTCAGAATTTATAATTTACTAACAGTCCGTTTTGTAAGAAAATATATACCTATACAGATATCTTCTTTTAAGGGGACTCTCCATGAAAATGGCTATTTTCGTCAATTTCAGTGCAATTGCCTCGATTTTTTTGTGATTAGTAGAGTTCAGTCCCCTAATTAATAATCTGTACTAAAAACTCCAAAAAAAAAAAAATCAATTGTTTATAGAGTTATTAACAAACAAATGTTCAAAAACGCCCATATTCAAAAAGGTACTGCGACCTCAGATTACAAGCAATTTTATTGTTATTGGTGCCTATTTTTGTTTCTTATTTAGAGGACTAAGTAAATTA